>JAOYSI010073391.1:0-54144 GCA_025775065.1 Hiodon alosoides
TTTTGTTCTGAAAAACAAACTGAGTAAATTGTCACTTATTTTCTCCCTTACATGTGTGTGCAAAACTGCTGTTCTACATCACACCGCACCTAATGGTAAAGGACTAACTATTTAATTACTCCATGTCATGTGGAATAATCACGTCTTTAGAAGAAATAAAAAAAGTGGTGCTGAGAAAAATAAGTAAAATAAAGGGCGAATGCTCAATTTAAGTTCCATTGGGATTGCTGAGGCTGACAGAGCTGGAGCCTCCAGGTTCACTGCTGTCTGCAGCCTAGGTACAAAGACAAACTGGATTGGGGACTGAAAAGTTATAGGGCAGTCTCAATCCAGCTGTCAGTACCCAGGGAGGTCTGCAGAGATAAACACCCACTGCGCATCCTACTGGCTCTTTATCCATGGACAACGTTCCTCTCCATCTGCAGTTATGCCTGGTGTATCAGGGGTAAAGGGAGATGATCCTCCCGTGCAGAGCGAGTTCCTAACATTTGACCTCAAATGGAGGTTTCAGCATTATGGGGAAAGCCTTGAATAAAAAGGTCTGAGAAAAAAATAAAATAAGTCATCTACAGAAGCATGGAGATATTATTAACTCACTTAATAAACGATCACATCCAGAGAGACTTACAAGGCTCTAAAGTTTTACCTTACTTTGCAAGGCTATTTTACTAAATAAAATTCAGGACAAGTAGCATGCAAAGGGCGCCCTCCTGGTTAGGAGGCTACTGCCTATAAACCACTATAAAGAGATATTGATGATTAACAGAACCATTTTAGGGTTAGGGAACATCCTCTGTGGGGATTGAGTAACAGAACATGTGGACACAAAGACTGTATTCTAACATGGTGGGTGTGTCTTATTGGAGTTGCCGCTGGCTACAGCGATGCCGGACTTTTCTGACATACCAATCCGAGCTTCACTTCGTTCTTTGCCAGAGCGCCTGTCCTTTTCCAGTCATAATAACAAGCATATTCGTTTCACTTCCCCTCACAATCCTTGCCAGGGTAATTCAGCAAACCTTGATACAAACCATATGGCGGAGATAATGAGCAAAATTAACATGCAGGAGACTAAAACAGTTTTGTGCTTGCAGCAACCCAAAAAAGGTCAACTCATCAGATCTGGCAGGACTCTGCTTTGTCTATTGGGCATACAAAGGCTCCTGCCTCAGACACAGCTCTTCGTCAGAGCATCATCACCAGTGAGATCACCAGAAGTCTGCTGGGTCTCCATCCCAGAGGGAATTTCAGGCTGCAGACCTAACGTGGTTATCCTGCCCAAAGGTGACCGCATGTGAAGACTTCAGGACGGCATTCCAACCGTAGAGCATATCCACAGAAGAACATCCAGTTCTGGGACCATGGAAAGAGTGCTCACCGTTTCTTGAACCATAGGGATCCACAATACAAACACATTTAATTAATACATTCCGAATGGAATGCCGACCAACGCCAAGGATATAAACCTCATTAAAATGTTTTTAATCACTGTATTGTAACATTGAATCCAATCTGTAACATGACCGCAAAAATATATAAATCCTTACCACAAAAAAATGTATTCATACTGGTAACCTATGTGATTTGTGGCCAAAAATTTTGATGCAATACTAATTAGCAAGGACGGTAAGGCACAACTACAGAGTTGGTTGAACAAGCTGAGGGAAAGGAATTTAAGATCTTGTCAGAACAACACAAAAATAGCATTGCAATCTTCCCATTCCACAAGCAAGTTAACCCTTCCTGCTTTTATTGCCACGGAAACAAACTTGCGAGACAGTAACTTGTCACAGGTTTAGATAGGCACCGCTTGACTCAGTTTTCCCTGAAAGATAGAAAACTTGGCACAGATTCACATTAAGCATCATAGTGGATAAGGTACATTATTTGACATTAGACTCCTTAACCCAGTTTTTCACAAACCAGCAGTGGAGTGTCTGACAAATGTCAATCTTCATTAGGTAAATTGAAAGGTCCTAAAAAGATCCTCAGGAACACATAAAAGTGTACTATATTAACAAAGGTAGTAGCATACCCCATACTACATGGTAATGATAATCAAAAGCCGCCACAGCAACCACTAGCAATGCTCCAGATTAAACCTTTGAGCATGTGCTGTAGTGTCACCATATTCTATCATCTCAAACACTGTTTTTTCAGTTATTCCTTGGGAGAAATATCTACATATGGTTACCTTGACTACAACAATGTTGACATACCATTCCCCCAATTTCTTCAACCGCACAGAGTAATAAAAAGGCAAGCTGGAAGGGCTGGGAGGTAGGCAGGCCGTCTGAAGTGAACGAGTTTGCTTTTCCACTTCAGTGGAAGGAAAAACAATACTTGACCAATCTGCAAGGATGAGTGGAGACACACTCCCCGTGGAGTCATCACAATGGGCTCGGCTTCATCCAAAAAGCCATCAGCAAGCGGTTTAGCTCCCCGGTTGCCCAGCCCTCGCCAGGAGCAAAAGGATAAGCGCCCCTCATGCCGTGAGGCTGCGCACATCCGGGTGCTGCCAACACAAAACAGCCTTGGTGGACACCAAGGGAAGCTTGTGTTTTCCCCTTCATTGTTCTAGGAGAGAACTTCATTGAATGCTTCTTATTCTCACCATAAGAAATAGGGAAGCACTGTCATATTTGACTCCACTTTACAAAGTACTGGAATTTTTAATGCAACATGCCAACTCTCTATCCCTGCTCCATAGAAACAACCAAAACTTTGCAGTGAGGCCAGCAAGGAGCCCATCTGCTGGAGCTAGAGATACACAGAATCCAGCCAAGCTCAACACACCCAGTCTGGGGCAGAGACTCTGGTCAGTGAAGGATGAAGCAGCGACCCTATGAGGCGGGATGTCCCACACAAGCATGTAATTACTCACACACAGGATGAGGGATATCACCAAACCAGCCCTCAAGAGCTTCAAAACGGAACTGCTGCAACCCAGCTTTGGATATTGGCCTTTTAAGCGAGGCATTCCTGGTGAGTGTGGGTTAGTGCATTCCCTTCCTGACATTATTAACAGATGCGCCCCCACCCCTGGTTTCAGAGACCGGCCAAGCCATGATCTAGGAATGGCCCTGAGACAGGCTGGCTTAGTTAAGAGTGTCCAAACTCTTTTAATCTGCAGTCTTGGGATTTTCATTGCAGGAGGGCGGATCAACATGGAGCCGGAGCCGGAGTCGGAGCCTCCCCCCACAGACACACACACTCTCTAACTTCTTGCCATGTTATTTTCATGGCAGAGCCTTCTGGAAACCAGTCAGGTTAATGAACTGGCTTCTGCACCATAACGTTTCGATTTTAAGCAATAGCCAATACCTGCAGCCACTGTGCGTGGGGCTGGGTCCAGGACTCCAGTGGATGGGTAGTTTGGGCATCTGGGAGGCGGGAGGCAGGTACGAGGTGTTAGAGAGCTGCCTGGGAATGGCATAGGGGGTTCCCCCTTTTGTTGCAGCCTCCAGAGAGCCCCTTTTCTCCCTGCCACAAATCTCTGCCAGCCTCCCCGCCCAACAAGCGAGCCTTGTGAGGAGGGGGAAAGCCAACACCGGCTTCCAGGGCCCTTGCCATCAGAGCCCCTTTTGTGCTGCATGCTTTCTCAGGATATTCAACACCCCCACACCCGGCTCCATATCCCACACTAATACCAGCATAAATGGAGACCCGGTTACCGTGCCTGCTCTCCACACTCTCTAGGCCAACATGGGGGGGGGGGGGAGACCTTTTAGGCACTTAAGCAGCGCTGATCACCCGATACTCCAGTGAGTGGCAGCCCCCTCCCTTGCCTGAGGACAGAGGACCTTGTCAGAAGAGCGGGTGGTTCTCTGTGTAGACTGAGGGTCTGTGTTCCTGCCTATCGCCGCAAGACAAGGTACGGTGTGTGTTCTTCCTATCCGATAATCTGCCGGGATTGGTTGATGTGCTCCACTCACTCACCCCAGGAGCTATTTTGAATGAGAGCCTGCAGCTACAGGGAGGACCAGGGCTAACCTCATCACATCCAGACAGACATAGCTTTTCATTATCAACGTGATGGAAAATTCAGTTTGCGTTATTGAGCACAGCCAATCTAAAGATAACTAAGGACAGACATAAAAACATGAGGGACATCGTAAGTGAACCATGTCACGTGGTATGCTCATGGCCTGGATTAAAACTCAGTTTCTGACATTATTAGAAATGGTCTCTGTTTAACCCTGGGTAATAAAAAAATTGGCTAAATGGCCTCAATCCATTTAAAATATTTGCTCAGACACAGAAAAAGAGTGCATGAGATGCACTGGAGGAATTCAGAAAGGTGATAGAGTATGATGAGGCCTTACAGCCTGAGATGAAAGACAGGGGAGACCTCCATCCTACCAGACATTCCAGCGAATCCCAAAAATTTCACAATCCCTGCTGACAACAGCCTCAGGACACAGACAGCTTCTAATCGATTACCAACACCAGATGTGTAATCAAATAACACCATAAGGACTCCCATCTAATCACGATAGTTACAATTGAACTTGCATTATTGGATCCTGGTCACATACCGGCACACCTAACCTAGCAGAAGGTTGATTCACGTCTACAGAGAGGTCCTTTAGTTGTTTTAGCCCACTTGTTCCCTGTAGCAGGATATTGATATCATCACCAGAATCCGGTCTGAGCGCATCATCCATTAGTACATGTGAAAGGAACATGTGTGTATTAAAACAATCAGTGAAACCTTCTCAAATTTTCCTTTTTCCTAAATTTACTTATTTGTTGGCTACAATTGCAAAGATGATCTGAGTCAACCGATCAAAGGAGCCCTCTGGTTTTTCAGAGGGCTGAAATAAAGAAAGAAATGTAGTCATGTCTTGCTTGCAAATGCGCACACACACGCATGAGGGATCGGACACATAGAGAAATGCCCTCAAAGTGAATACGCTAGACTGAAAGAGCACAACATGATTTAATGGGGTATTTAATGGGCCACCCCGTCATTCAAAAAGCTGTGAATTTTTCCATCCTTTGATCACCCTTGTTCACCATCAACAGTTTAAATACCTCATGATAAACCTTCTCACTGCATGCCCTCTCTCTCAGTTCACTCTGCTCCATGTCAGTAGAATAAAAAATAAATGTTGCAAGTAAGCAGGAACTGACCAATTTAACTGACCCTTAATTTACTGGATCTCTCTAATGCACCACAAAAAGCTTCCTTACAGTGGACTGTAGTAATAGTTAAATAGTAAATAGTTTCAAGCTTATGCTTTATACCTATATAAAACCTCAAAGGAAAAACACATTATCCAAAAAATAAAAATCACTGACCTTTAGAGTTCACATTCATTCCCATTTTATAAAATATCAAAACTAGTTAGCAGCACTTGGTCTTTTAAATCACCTATGGAAGAGTAGGACAGCTCTTTAAAATAAAGTAATTTTCCCACAAATCTGCTCGGGGAAGCTGACGAAGTCTATGTTATCACAAGGACTCCTGGGATTAGTATTGGTACGCATTTCAGAGAAGAGATAAACTGTTAATACAGATGACCAACTTGAGCTGTGGTTGGCAGTGTTGGAGGCGGGTCTTTGGGAGACGTACCTGAGAGAGGGGTCTGGATAGTCGGCCAGAGGTCTTCTCCACTGGGGACCAGGATCGCAGCTGGAAGCTGTAACAAAGAGAGAATGTCCCTCAAACCTTTTTACAGTAAACAATGAAAACATTGTTAATGATTTACATCCTCATTATTTTACATTTACATATATTCAAACTACAGCGCTCGCAAGCTGCAGGGTAAACTTCTTTCCTTCTTAATGTTTCGATTATTAATGTTCTAACCAGGAATTTCCAGATGTAAAAGAGATGCTAAGGGCAGAGCAGATGCAGTGGCCCAGGAGGATGGAATTTTAAGACCTCCGAGTCAGTTGCAGGTGGACAACGCCTGTCCTTGTGGGCTACACCTTAGCAGGTTATAACAATTACGAGGCGGAACAAAAACCAGTAGAAAATGTGGGACTCTAGATGCAGAACCGGCAGTTACATTTCAAATTACAGCAAACAAATTATTACAAAATTACAAATACTTTGGGTGAAATTACACCAACTGCATGAGCATTAAACTGGTAATACTTAACCCACATAGAGATACGTTGTTTACCAAAAATATAACTACATACAATTTTCATATTAGTAATTTTTGAGAAGTACTTAACCACTATTAGTTCATTCATTGTTAGCACCTATGTGAACTCAGATCACAATCATCAAGTCATGCATCCTCACAGGAACAACAGGGTGCAAAGCAAATTGCTGTGAAAGCAGTACAGCTGTACAAGTAAATTACCCAGTTATATTGTACATTTATATCACAATATCACATATCAATATGAAAACAATGTTTAAAAGAAGGTGCTTGCTCTAAGCATAATTTAGTGCCTTTCAGACTATATTAAAGACGATCATCATACTGTCAAAATCTGTCAACGTGACATGCTCCAGTCTTTTCCCAATAACATTTAAATACATCTAAATTAACCCAAGATGCTGTAGTCCCGTTTTTGTAATACCAAACAATTAATGGTAGTAAATGATGCCACCCCTCTTCTGTCTAGCCACCACTTTCACTCGTAGTAAAAAAATAATAATAATTAAAAAAGACAGTAGATCATCTACAGCTATGCAGGCCGGTCTACCCCTCTACCCAAGAGATTCCATCATAATCCTCCAGAAATAATAATAAAAAGTAATGAATCAACAACCGACGTCTGGAATGTGTCTGTTTTGAAAAGGTTGTGTCTTTATTTTTCCTGTCAAGCGCAAGGAGTGGAACAGCCCCAGACAGCAGGCCATTTCACCCACAGTAAAACACAGCCTGCAGTGTGTGAACCACGGACTGACCCAGGAGAATTCCACACAGTCGATAGCGCTCTGCTATCCAGGCTTTTGTTACTGCACATAAAAAGAGAGAATGTGATATGCACTGCACATCCTTTGTTAGCCTGGTGATTCTGGTTTTTTCTTCTCATTCACTGCAGTCCCATACTGAGCTCAAAGAAGCACAATGATTACCGTCATATTCCATCATTGTTATACTTGACAGTCAGAATTCATCTGGCTAGGAATAACCCACTGCATGGTCCCTCACCTGCTCAGATGTCTCTCCATTTGGATCTCTACCTGCACATTATTACATAGTTCCTTAGCAAACATCCAGAGCAATTACAATTCTATATGTTATCCACTTACACAGTTCATCAAAGCAAATTCTGCAGTTCACTGAAGCAAGACCAGACTGCGCTAAATCTAACCCTGCATCAGGTACCTCTTGGTGCTGGTGGACATACGCCTTTCTGCCTTCCTGTCAGGGCTGGAGGGTGGCTCTGGCGAATAGGGGCCAGGAGACAGAGAGGACGGACTGGACAGCGAGTATTCTCTGTAGTTCTGGTTCTCATCCCGACAGACCTGAAGCGCCTCCTTAAAGGCAGGGACAAACACGGCAGGAATTCATTCACTTTTAGGAAAGACCAAGATCACTGGAAAAAACATGCTAAACAATGTCAGGTACGTTCTTGCGGGTGCTTTTTTTTAGTGGAGACCAATTGATCAACTGATTAATTGATTTAAATTAATCAATTGGTCTGTTTGCAAAATAATTTTCTATGGTAACCCAGAAACAAACTTACATAACCAACATTATGTCTTAAGCCAAGATATCAAGGTCTTCTTTTTTCTACATTTTTGTCATAGGAAAAAGGGCCATTCAAAAATAGAGCCAGAGGACACCAATCACATCCCAGTACAATTGACCGATGAATAACAGCCCTGCGATCATTTAGAAACAACAGGTTCCGAGGGATGTTAATTCATTATCGCACAGAGGCTCTCATTTCGGAAAAAAGCACTAACGCACAGCTGGGCGCTCTGTAACATGTCAAACCCCACCACTTTGTAAACCTTTGTACGCTGAATTCTCACGCTGGGCTCATATTCTACAAGATGTCATCTCCCATTGTACCATGGGGAGCAAATGGGAAGATATCCATTACACCAATAAAATACAGGAGCTTCTACTGGTTTACAGCAGCCGTCGGAGCCCAACCCTTGTTACACTTTCATAAAGCTACATCTTTATAGCAATGGAAATTAAAATAATCACAGCAGAATACCTCTGCTTCTACAATAAATCTGACCTTCAATAAATCCTTAGTAAGCAGCCTGTGTCATCAGAACAAATGAGAAGCAGACGTAGTATCTGGAGAATAGCTCTCAGGCAATACCCAAAGGACCAAACACAATTCTACAGGGCATAAATCCTCGCTTGGACGGATATTGATAGGGAGGAACAGTGAGATACCGTACTAGCTGGTCAAAGAATTGGCCACTGTAGGCTGGGTGTCAAGTGTGCCATATATAAAAAATCTGAAACGTTAGCACTGCATTACAGTATCACATTGAGGATTTCATTATGTCACTATCTAATCTATATGGCGAAAAGTTGCAGAAGACTAATAACCACCATCTTCTAATCATTATAGACCATGGCTGATCTCATCAATGACATCCTTATAATTTCATATTTAAAATAATAATAATTTATTATTATTATTATTAGTAGTAGTAATATACTGACAAATATCTTTCCTGCTTTTAGCGTTAGCACATTCATATCCAACCTGGAAGTGCACTGTAAGCTGCTCAGGAGTGCTGACCCCATTGGTTTGTCCTGGGACTGGGGGCTCAGACCTGTAAGAATGAGAAACAGTAAAGAGTCAATTGAAGCGGCAGGGTGTGGTCCAACATCCCACTTACATTTAACAGGGAACAAGTCGTGGAGCTCTAAAAAACCCCCCCACATCAGATTCTATAAAACAGGGCACCATGACCAAAATGACATCCATAATCTCCCTACACACACATCAGCCCTGAGAAGTCTTTAACTTGTTTATTCTCATTTTCACTGGAGTTTAAAGGGAAGTTCCAGCATAGTTGATAAAGACAACAAAAAAAAACTGACAAGACTAACTAATGTGGCATAAGGACGAAAAAACATGTCCTCAAAAGTACATGGTGACCCTCGGCTGTACACAAAGGGCCACATTGCCTATGTCTGACGCATTGGGGGACCTATGTTTGACCCCTGTGTGCCTCTGACAATGAGTCAGAGGCACACAGGGGTATGTGGGTCAAGTCTTTTAAATTGGACCAGTGACTTTTTTTGAAGAACAGGAAAAGCCAAGATTGTGCCGCCCCACTTTAATCTAACTGCGGCCAGCTGGTTGTTAGTTTGGTTTGCATCCATGTAAGATGCTTTATTCTAATTTCCCAACACTGTTCACATTTATTGTTTAAATCAAAGGCTCTGCAGATAGCCTTTGACCTCTGACACTGGCCTGCTGAAAGGTAGCAGATGGATAGCTGCTGGGAGAAAAGAGAGATGGGCGTCATAAAGGCACTGCAAGGTGAAAGATCTTTTCACCTCTGTTTCAGTCAGGAATAAATTAGGAATTGCACGACGGCTCCAGCCCCTCGATGTGCAAGGCAGTTGCAGTGCAAGATTTAAGATCTGGCTGGCAGGCCTTTTCAGCTAAACCAGAATCTGCTGCCTGTAAAACCGTGCCTGTGATTTCAGCAGCGATGGTGTCATCACCTAGGTGCCACGTAGGTACTGCTAGAGAGCCTCCAGCCAGAGATATGCAAACAAAATAAAGTAACAGTATTGCTTGAGCATTTCAACTGCTCATTTAACAGATGTCTCCGACAGCAGCGATGCAGAACTGCCGTTTTGGGATTGAAACGGGACATCGGAGCTGTGGCAAGCATTACATCATGGCCAGAGAGACAATGGACAATGAAAGACCTTGAATCTGTTGGGACAACGGTGGCCTCAAAGCGCTCGCCAGAGCATGCAAATCACAAGATGCCACATATCTGCAGCAAGTACACACAGTGAATACTGGACATCCTGTATTCTCTGCTCAACTTCACACTGAGGAGAAAAGGTCAACGACCCAACAAATTAGAAGCCTCCAGCAAAAAAATTATTAGAATGCTACACATCAACATTATCAACACTATTAACTGAGCTTATGCTTCAGAGGAAAGATTATAATACAGCTCAAGGCTGGCCTTCTCTGTTCCCTCCCTCTTCCGAATCCTGTAATTCTGGAGGGTGGCTGGTGCCAATCTTCTGGCAGAGGCTGCAGAAACATATCAGCCAACCACAGCAATGGCACTACAAGAGGGAGTTCTCCCTCTCTCCTCCTCAAATCAACACCCTCTTAAATCTCCACATCCCGCAATGGTTCCTTGAGAGTAAAATACAAAGTATAACAATGCACTGTGAGGCTGATGGGACACATCTGCCGATGCACTCTTTGGGGGAAACTCCAAACCGAAGTGGACGAGAGCAAAGGGACTACAGAATGCAAATCTGAAATATCTCCAGTTGGGCAGAACTCCGAAACGTGCCTGGAAAACATCATCCATTTTCAGCCGGATAATCAGCTTCTCTGCTCCATTACAAAGCGTGCGTGGGAAGAAACGAGCTGCAGGCATCCGGAGTCTGAGGCATTTTAACCAGCGTGTAATTGGAACACATTAAGGATGGCAGTGAGGATCAGTCTCACTTCACCCAAAACCAGCTCCACTTCAGCAACACAAACACACGCCACATTTGCATCAACATTTGGCTCAACTTCACTAGAGCCATCTGGCTTGTACAGTAGGAGGTGGGTCTCTGCAGTTGGTCTAAGCTATCGGCCTTGCTTTTTGCTGTAGGAGATGGTTGTCTGCTCCAGAGCAACGGAAGTTGACCAATCGTCAATCAGGATTGCCCTTTGCCCTGTACAGTGGTATATGGGTTTTTTGAGTCTCCACGGATGCATGACATGTGGTATTAAAGTGTACTTTGTTAGTGACTGAGTTGCATGCTGCAAGAGGTTTGTCTGGACCATGCTGTAACTGGAGATACAAAATGCAGTTATCCTCTCAGAAGGGAGTCAGTGTTATTTCTGGCCAGGTAAGAGACATTAGGTCAGCATGGCGTGTGTATATTGCAATGTTTGATTACATTCTTGAAACGGCTCTAATGATGCTCTATAGAGGTCACTTTAATCACAATATAAACTAAGATTAAGACTAATAGAAGTAAACAACTTAACTTTGTTAAGCACTAAATAGTCATCTCTACTTTTAGAGACAGAAATAAGGAGTCATTTCCTGAAACATGGTCCCAATTTAGGGGGTGTACAATAAGTACTAGTAGAAGATTGGAAGGAGACAGTGATTGTTTGTGGAGCAAGCTCTGCTGGATGAGGGGGTGGATGCCAGTCACCTCATTATCAGGAAACACATGAATCAGGGACCAAAAGAATGCCTGTAGAGTGTAAGACATACCGCCGACCCAGGGGAGCGAGCAGGAGGACGCGGCGGACCCGGGGGAGCGAGCAGGAGGACGCGGCGGACGCGGGGGAGCGAGCAACATATTTGATTTATATAGTAAATGGGGAAGCAACCGTGGGCGAGAGTTTAAGATTAGCTCGATTAGCCACAGTGAATCCATCACATGGGAGGTTTAGGTGTATGTACAGCTGTCCTACGGAATTAACGTAGTTAATTCTCATCTTAGCCCCATCCAACACCACTTTGCCACTCATGCTTCAAACAGCTAGCAAGGATGAACCTTACACTCTTTTCACAGGAATTAGCTCCGATTAGGGCACTAGGAAAGTATGGAGTTAAACAAGCCTTCTCCAAGCCAGATGGGAATAAATCTCACCTTTCCACCAGCAGAAGCAGGCTCGTCTTTGAGTTCTTGATCTTGTTCTGTGCCTCAACGTTCAGCATGTCCACCGTGCTCTCCCCATTGATCTCCACAATGAAGTCCCCTGGCACCAGGCTGGCTTGCTCTGCCTTGCTACCCACATTTACCTGGGGGCAGAGACACGTACAGTTAAGCTCCAGAGATAGTACTGGGGCATGGGCAAATCGAAGCACTTAATTACACTCACAACCCTAAAAATACCAGATTTAGTTTATAAACAATACCTTCGAAGACAATCCGCTTATGTCCACTCCCAGTCTAGCTTTGCAGAACGGATATACTTATGGATGCTTGCTCCAAGTATTGCACCCGAGTTAGGGGCATATCCATTAAAGCGTCTTCGCCGCGGTGGTGAAAGGTTATCGGGGTTTTTGAAAAGGGCTAACACCGAAGAGCAGACCAAGTCAGAACCGGTGGCCTCCCCTCACAAACACCAGGTTTCATGACCATCCCTGGTGAGGGACCATAGAGGAATGAACTAACGCACACAAAATGATGCATCCTTTGCTATTGCGCATTTACGAGAGAAAAGTGCCAGTATAAAAGTATAGTACGAATGTAATAGTGCAACAGTATAAAGAACTTGCTTTGACAAATTGCTCACAATCAGCAGGATTACAAACACCAATACTGCTCTTGGGGACAAAGACCAGCCCAATGAACACAAAGCAAATTATATATATATATATATATATATATATATATATTAAGCGTTGCTATAGCAACCCACAATGTTTCGTGGCTTTTCTAATAAGGGCATGCCTCACTTCATAAAAACTATGGGTGCCCCCTCCCATAGGCTCTCGTCCAAAGAAAGGGGACCAGCACCAACAGAAGGCATCAGTGTTGTCTCACTGCCAGGCAGCACAACACTGAAGACTGTAAAGCAGAGCAGATAAATCATCTGTTGATCTCATGCTGGAGCACAACTGCATCTGAAGAATGGTCTGCTAAATTCAAAACTATCCTGGACTGGAATCAGGCAGCGCTGACACGCAAAAAGAACCAGGGGGTTAGGGGGGTGGGGGTTTGGTGGCCAGGCTGATGCAGCTCTGACTCTGGAGCTTGTTTACGGAATAATGTCTTTCTTCGCCTCCTGTTTGCACCAAGCCAGAGTTTCGTCTTCCTGTTCCTCCGACTCAGAGGGTAGAAAAACACACAATGGCCTGGAACCCGGACGGCTCTCCTCCGCCTAATGTAATCAGCAACTTCCTGGCGGAGCATGCCCACTTCCACCAGGCAGGCAGGTAGCAGCCCGGAGACACAGACAAATCCAGAATAGGGAGACACAGCAAAGAAATGTCACATAGTGAAAGTGGGAAACAATTTCAGTAAGTGACATTGCTTGCATTTCTAAACAGGATTTGTGTGTTTCTTATATCCAACTGTCCACGTACTTGGGACTGGTCAATATTGTCGCTACCTTGGAAATGGTTATGGCCTTCTTGAAGTCTCTTCCTCCACATATTCTGAAGCCCCAGGGAGAAGGCCCAGTGAGAGTTACCGTTAGTGGCATCATGTCCACTGGCTGCCACCCCTTTTTGCACCTGTAAACGAGACAGAAATACCTCTTAGAAATGGAAAAACAAACCTTTTTCAGCAAAAAAAAAAGAAAAAAAAGGAAATGTATATTGGTAAATAATCTGCAAGTCAGAATTGTTCGTGCAATTCTTAGCTTTGATCTCTTCAGTGTATGAGCGGTGCCCAAATTCTCTGATGAGCAACGAGTGGTAAGTTATCCAGAGGTAAGGTACATGACATCTGAAGGCCTTTTAAAAACAAAAACTTGAATGCATTTTTCATGGTTTTCAGAAAAATCAACTAAATACAGAACAAACAGAACCCCCCTGATGTTAAATAAATTATGCCCAGACCATCAGGGGCGTAGCGTTAAGTGGAAACGACAACATGCACACAAACTAATATATACGCTCTATACACCTTTGCTCAATCCATATTTTCACAAATCTTTTAGTAGGTCAGTTGGGATCACCGGCATGCATGGCAGCCCACCATGCTTGTAGCAGGCTAAGGGAAGGACCACCAGGACCTTTATCACCGGGGAAGGAACACAAGAGTTTTATGCAGCTCTCTAATGGTTTTTAGGAGAATTTACAAGCTCTCAGGTATCACTAGCATTACCCTGTAGCACTACTTCCTCTACTACTTCCGGTCAACAGTGACTGGTTCATATGAACTCAGACCAAGGTTCTCATTACGACTATGGGTGTTACCACCAAAACACTGAAATAAATAAATACCACCTTTATTTATTATGAGGCAGGCAAATTTCTGATTTTTTGGTTCATTGAAAGGTTTCTCAAGATAAGTGTAAATTAACCTTTATACATTATATAGACACACACTATCCTCTATATAAATTAGAAAATAAGTTTACACATTTGAACAACTTATATGAATGAAAATGTGTGACAGGAAACTTAGATTACCACACCAAAAGGAACACAGGCAACCAATTAAAAACTCAGTAGGAGCAAACACCTTCAGTTGCAGCTCACTCTACTGCAAATGCTGCATGTCTGGTGCTCCTCTCCAACAATTCAAATGGGCATGAAGGGCTACAATAGAGTTGGTTAAGAAATGTGCATAAAAGAAATTGCCAATATTAGCACATGCTGCTCCTGGGCATTATCTAGTGCAGCTGTGGAGGAAATCTTCACCTGATATGGTGTCAGCCAATATATTACCCAACTTCATCCCTGCCAAAAGAAACACTTAAAACCATTCTGTGTTAAGAGTGTTGTCGTTCACCTTAACTGCATGTTACTGCATAAACAAGTCAGGACTAGAGTTGAGATCTGTTCAAGCAGATCAATGACTGAACCTTGGTACAGCACATGGTCATAAACCTTGTCTTGAGCATTTCATTACTGCTGGACTGATCAGTCATCACATTGTTGATAGCAGTATAGAATTCTTATTGTAGCAACAGGAAGACAACTGTTGACTCAGCATTGATCCAGAACTTACATCATCTTGGAATCTTGGTCATGTCAGACTTAGAGTCAAGCAGGTACAGTGTTATCAGTGCAATTTACTACAAAAAAAAAAAAAAAACAAACAGACTTGAGTGGCTAGGGAGACACTCACAAGGTTAACTGATGCATGCCCCAAGCTGAGGCATTTCCAGTTCCCTGGCCATAGCTATACAATGATGCAATAAGAACTTAAAGACAATAAAATCAGCCTCTGGTCTAATCAGCCTCTGGGAATCGACTCGCGGATGTCAGCTCAGTCTCCACAATGGCGGACTGGAGAAATCCTTCTCTGTGCATTCCTCAAATGCTTGGCAAGGAGCACCAAACCACCCAGTCATTAGCAGATTCAGGCAATTAGCGAAGTAACAAGGCTCCCCATCATTAAGAGCTCTTAATTGCTGTGGCTATGAGAAAAACTGTGCTGTGTGTAATTACAGGGAACACTACCAGAGATACCCAGTCACTGGGGGTTTCGATTTGTCCAATGCAATGGGCCAGTGGAACATGATTGCCAGTGAATCCTAATGTAACATTCCAAAAGCAACCAAATCTAGAACCAAGCTATCTTTTGTAAGCTGTTGCTTCAGGTGAAACGGGTCAGTCTATACTTAAATTTTACACATCTGGTTATAGTTAGATATATATAGCAGTTAATATGTATTTGAATACAAAACATACACATTTCCGAGAAAACTTACAGCAAACAATGGATTTAAATGAAATGTCATTAACTCATCAGTAGAGAAAGACAAGTTGAGTGGTTATCTTCAGGAAACCACTGAAGACTATATCTCTGGTTAAAACATTATTTTAAATTATAATCCTTAATATTTACAGTGTATAAGGCTGCACTTAAAAATATTTTCCAACTACATTATTATAGTAAAAACGAGTAACAATCAATGAGCATGTTAGCTTGAATGCATTTTGAACTCTAAATTGCTGAAGTTTTGAAAAGCTCAACCCAAGTAACGATACAACAACTTCAACCCACACTCCAGCTCTAAAGGAACGGAAGCGACAGCATGGCGTGGCATGACCTAAATTCACTAAGACACCTCACATGGACTCCATTAGACCAGGGTCGCTTTTCAGTGTTTTACAACTGCTAGTTCCCCTTTAAAAGCAACCGCTTTCTCCAGTATGAAAGACATCATTATTGTTCTGGTAAAATCTTAGTGCCATCGCAGATGTGACTGAATACCTGTATTGTAGGCCAACAAATTGCCTTAATTTTTTTATTTATTTTTGCAGGCACAAACATGGGCCAACCTGGTTGGTGGTTTGAAGTTCTTAAATTGTGAACTCTATATGGATGATGTTGCTAAGTAACAAATCAAGCCACAAAGTAACACAGAAGCACGCAAGGAATGGACTAGCCCGCCCAGCTCTGATGGCGTGCATTATTGACTACAGAAATATTTAAAGCCCTGAGGGACATACATTAGAAGGGGGTATATGGAATGGCATGTCGGTGGTGACCGCACTCTCATGCTGATTTTCACCAACCCTTGGACAGGTATTAGGTGGGGTCATTGGTGAATAGTTTGGGTTTAACCCTTGCCCAGGCATTTTCAGGCCCTTGATGACTATGCATAGTTGTCCTGGCTTATTATTAATCAGACACATGGAGTTTCCCCCCTAAACATACCCAGCGGTGGAGTCAGCAGAAGCAGATAAAAATTAAGCAACAAGACAGCTAAAGTCAAGTAAGTCAATTGGCATAGCTGAGGGTTTAAAAAAAAAAAAACTATAAAAAGAATCAATGTAGTTTAGACTGAGGAACATGACTGCCAATCTAATCGGGGGAGGAGGAGAGGGTGCAGATAGCATTGTGGAGAGACTGACAACACAGTGACTGGAGGCTGGACTGTCCCCTGCAGGCACATTACCTTCTAGCCAGTCCAATGTTGAGTGGAGCAGCATACTTAGCTGTGTAATGTGTTGCCAGTAGTGAATATTTGGAGAAAACAACATTAAAAGGAACATTCATTCCAAGATGGGAACACCCCTCTGGAGTCAGAACTGCTCATACTCACATCTTGTGAGCACGGAGGTTGGCTGGGCATTGGGTAGAAGGATAAAAACCTGTTTTGTGTGCAATAAGCTACGATAAGAGAAGGGTAGTTTCACACAGTTGGCAGTTGGCACACAAGATGAAACTGATGGCGTGCTGCTCGAGGTTACATGCAAGCAGAATCAGTCCGGGTAAAAGGGGAGCAAGGCCGTGGGTTACATTTCTCATATTTAGTTAATCCTGTAAACACTTTGGAAACACCAGATGTCAACCACGTCACATGCCACCAACACCGTTTGCAGAAGCACATGTGGGAACCAACACAGACACATCATTGTCAAAAAATAACAATGGAATAAGTATTGCCATATTCTACATAACACTGCAAGCAACTGAAGGCTGAATTACTCCCCACAACCCAACCCATCCCTACTAAGGTCGGTCACCATGAACTGCAATGAACAGTATACAATTAAATACTTTTTTCAGCCAGTATCTATTTTCATGTTTTCTCCTAATACGGAAAAAAACAGATTTGTCGATAGCTAGGTACTCCACATTATTAAATTACAGATGATGTTCTTTACTAACTAGCAAAACAAGAGGGGTAACATACTTGCCGATTTTAGCTACTGGAAAATGGGGGTATACCAGACATTTATTTATACTATAAACCTAGCAATTCAGCTAGTGAAAAAATGTCAATATCCATTGTCCCATTTTAAATCAAGTACTTAAACACAAACAAACAATATGCTTACAGGGGGGGAAAAAATGAAAGAACTTACTTCACAATTGTTAAAAACATCAGTTTGATGTGGCTATACTAGCTGTTGTGTAGAGCACAAATATGGCCATATTTTGAAATACCTGAGGTAGGATACAAACACGCACTTCAGAGGTGGTTATGCTAAAGCATAGCTTGACTTGTTCAAGATAGAGCCAGGCATTAAACATTTGGAGTTGACATGTGGCAAATGAGTAATTAAGCCTGTTTACATTTTTCCAAAATTTTCCGCCCTCCATAGACTTCAAAGGCCAACTGGAACTTTGAGAGTACATGTTAAACTTGCAAAAACAAGTTGGTGGAATTCAGTGCAGTTTAACCAGAGAACATGCTCACACACCCCTAAAGTCAGTTTTGTCTATACTCATTCTTAAACCATAACTCTCAGAGAGCATGGGTACATTCTCTTAATTGATTTTTGATTCTCTTAATCAGTTTTTAGACAATGTCAATCTCTGTGCTAGGTCATGACATGTCCTTGGTATGACTGCAGAATGCTGCTATTCGTCACCTTAACCCCAGTTACTGTAGTGGCATGTCTTTCCAAAAGTGTTCTCTTTTTCCTGGAACCCAGAAGTAAATTGGCTGGACAAAGACAATAAATGAGAACCGCAGAGTGTTCACTCAGGAGGAATGGCCTGATAGAACTTGCAGATGTTGATTACATACAGCTGTTGGCTTAACATGTATGCTCAGAGCACGCTGCCATGCTGCGGGCATGGTGGATTCACAGAACAAACACATGCCACTGAACTATCAAGTCACAGAAACATTTTCAACACAAATCAAACTACAGAGCTCACAGCACATGTCCCATTGCCCCACAGTTAATGTCTCCACAGCCTCTTCACATCCTAACCAAGTCTCATGTACTTCAGAAATGAGCTCCAGAGCAGAAAGCTCTTGATGATGGTACCTGACGGACACACACCCTGTGAGCAGGGCTGGGAGGAATTCAGGGAATTGCCTCTCCCAGTTTGTGTAAAGGGCTCGGAACACATTTCTCTCACACACAGAAATGATGTGATCAAACAAAACTGCCATCTCTAAGGTGATGGAGACACATTAAACAATAAAAGGGATGAGCTCAGACAGCACAGGAAAAAGGAGCATTGGTTAACAGAGGATACGTGACTCAGGTTGTTAACCGAGGCAGGCATTTTAATGACTTACTGTGTGTATGAAACTCTTGTTAATAGGCTCAATCAGAAAAAGGATGGAAACTACCAGCATTTTCAGATGTCTATTGATCAGATGGATTCATCAAAGATTCATTTGAAGGCATGTCTGACTAAAAGGCAGAATCACAAACATATGTGGAACCCATCAGATAAGGAAGCCTGTTACAAGGCTGTTGTGCAGACACTTCTGTTCTCCCTCCAAGAATCCACCAGTCATATGCTGGTTACATTGATTTGGTTACATACATTTTCGTTTTTTTTCTTTGAAGATTTGCCATCTCCATCCCCAAATCCCAATCACATGTAAGAATCGTGCCGTTTTTCTGGGCCTAGAAAACCCAACTCCTATCACAGACTCAGTCTATTAACCAGAGGCTGCAATGGGTAAGAGCGTTACAAAATTTTATCAGCTATGATTAGTTGATTGTGTTACACCCCCCACCATCACATTGTTTTAAATCCCCTCGAGTCTGGGCCACGATGCCCAGCTGCAGAATTTCTGATCTAAACGCCTCCAATGCCACGCCAGAGGGGTGAGGTGCAATGAATATCTGCTGACCCTACAGCCCTCTTCCTCTGAAACACCTCTCACTTGCACTCATAAGCTCAGCGTAATTTCAGCCACTGGTCACAACAATAGTACGAGAAATTACAGAAGCTGAAGCAGAAGGGAGAACACGGTCATTCATTTCAGCCACCTGAACCAAGTCACATAGAATTAGTTCTATGTCAGTTAGTTTCTTGAGCCCATCGACAAAGCAATGAAGTCCATCATATGTGGCACCACAATACAAGCCTCGCTGTTGAATCATTACCTATGCCTGAATGGTCCAAATCCTCTGCTCTCCTTCAGGTTCACCAAAACCTCAGCCGTTTCATGACACCTGAAGCAAAAGAAACACCTTTCTACATTTATGCCCCATGAAAGTGACATGAAAGGGCATCCAACAGGACAAAAAGAAGCACAAGTGCAGATTCTGGAGGTTCAATTTACACGTCTGCTCAGGGAGGAAACACCCTCGCCGGCTTCATTTTAAGTCTAACAATATCAACATGTACAGGGAACCGGAAGCGCTGTGTGCAACAATCTGGAATAAATCGATAACAATGTTTTAGCTTTACACCAACACCAGTCGTGGCAGTGCAGAGACTGTCCACAAATGCATAATCTTGGGCTGACCGTGTGTAACCCAGTCTCACAGAATGAATAAATCCAAATTCAATTAGAAAACTTGGAACTTTCGTCTATTAGGAAGTAGGAATAGAGTGTTTAAATGGGTTTCTGGGGTCAAGTCAATATAGTTGTCAGACGAGGCTCTGGCATACGTTAAAGAGACGTTTCTACATTCTGTCATAGACTCATGTATGTTTTTTAAACGATTATCCAATTCAGAGTGGGTGCCTGAGCAAATCTGGTACCCATGCAAAAAAACTGGTGTTATGGCCCAGCATATCACATAGCAGGAGAAAGGCCAATTTTGCAGTTGCCAATCATCCTAACACACAAGTCTGAGGACAATGGGAGAAACCAGAGCACCAAAAACCCACCTGAACACAGACTCCGCAGATAGAGATCATTGATAGAGTCAAACCTTGATGCTGTGTGGCATAGACGCTATACACTGAGCCACAATTCCGCCCTATACTTGCATTCTCTATGAAAACACCTCCATAGAAAAACAAAGCTGAAATGGTATCAGGGTGTGTCTGCATCACTAGATGAATGTTGTAATAGAAGAAAAAAATCGCACTAATACCTATTAGGAATGTGTAGCTTCGAGTTTCGACACATTCCAAATCTGAAATTATTCTAATACTAAATAAGTTTCGTTTAAAAAAAAAAAATCTATCTGTCAGGCAGTTCTGTCTTGCACACAGATAGACGCATTGATAGCTCAACAAGGGTGTTAAAACATTTTCCAGGTATAAGGTCGGCATTTAAAGGAAATTGTTAAATACTTCTTTATGACGGATTTATGCCCCTCAAGATCTAGTCGATCGCCTTTTCATTCACCAACGGTTCCACATTTAACAATGTGCCGAGAAATTTAAACCACTAAATTCTGTAGTGTTTTCTATGTTCCCTTTTAAAGCACATACAATAGTCCGTTAAAAAGAGTAATGCTTAATGTAAATAAAGAGAAAACTTACCGAAGTTGCAGTTACGGGAGGCGTCTGCGTTGAAATACTCTTTTAATACAAAATATAAAACAACCGCTATTAAGTTTTACACCTTTGGGCTATGTTTCTTTTCCTGGCTATCACACGTTACGTGCGCCAATTTGACAAGCTGAAGGAAAACAAAGAAACGCATGTATGGCAACATATAGCCAAGCGCAGTGCTTCTTGAACTAAGATGCTGCGTTTAGTTTTTGCTACCCACTACTTATCATATCTGTCAGGGTGAGGACCCGCGGTTGTGTGAGCAACTGGCACTGCACTTTTTATATAGCGTCCATGTGACCGAACCCTAGCCACATAGCAAACTGAAACGACTTTCAGCAGTATTTCCTCTTGCCTGTTTCAATAAAATGTAAGATGAAGAAAACACCTGCAAGGCTACCGTTCCCTGTAAGATTACCTAGGTCAGATGTCACGTATTGTAATTCAAATATAATTTTAATAGCAGCTGCGGGATAGTGTAGGTAAGGGTGTGTTTATATGATATTTTAATTCAACGCCAAGCGAAGACTCGAACAACAAGTTAAAATACGCCACCTAGAGACGCAAATAAGTATTGCTTCACTCCTACCCTGACTCAACGTTTCATGTTGGTGTCCACGTCAAATTTTACTATTTTAACTGTTTTTTGTAGAAATACAATGATTTGTTGATTTTACGGTAATCGTAGATATTCATGAAATAATACAGCAGTATATTAACTGCAGTTTATATTGAGATTGAAAATTAACAAATAAGGATGAAAAAAAAACCTTGTCAATAAAAAAACATTTGGTTTCTGATACATGGCTGAATACATTTCATTTATTATCCAAGCACGAGAGTACCAATTCTTCGATGCAAATACATTCTTTAGAAAATAAAATATATTATTAATTTCTGTAGTTTAGTAACTCAATTACAATTGCAGTGTCTGTACTACTTTATGCCGAGTAGCTACAGTAATATCCCCTCTTTGTTTACTCAACAATACCAAGCCACAAAAGTCTTTCTGGTTTTGCTTTCTTTGATCCATTCTAAAGGAAGTCTTCGTTAGGACTTTTATGAACCTCCAATTGTTTCCTGTTCGTGGTAGTCCTAAACCTTAAGAAGACAATAAAGGGTTGGTCCTTCCCATAAAAGAGGCAGAGAATCCCAGAGGAGAGACAGCAGAAATACTCAGTAGAGGTCTTAACCTGGGTGACATGTGATGAAAGCCCACTTGGTTTTTTTCGGTCACACAGAATGTGTGACACTTCAGCTTCCTGTGTTTAGCCACTCCCAGGCCCCTGAATTACTAACATGTTTAGATAATGCATGAACCAGAAAGTCAAATCACTTAATACAATCAATGCTATATAAGAGCAGCAAAGGGTAAACAAATACGTATGCAACATTAAAATGAATTACAGCAGAATCAAATGTGCTCTGTAATAATCTGGTACATTTTACAGAGACGTTGTTGCTTCCTGTCCTTAAGGGAAGTTGATCATAAAAATCAATGTACTCATTGACACTCTGTATGCAGTACACAGAAAAAGAAACTTCACTGTGCTCTGAAGCTGTGGATATATAGATTTCAAAGCATGTAATCTCTTTATCACCCCTTTGAGAGCCCTTTAACATGACATAGGTTCCTGTAAATTGACTGGTTGATTTATCTCCCTCCATTAGTAGATTTCTGTGGTGACTTTTCCATCCAACTTTCTGTTAAATTTCTTCTCCAGTCGATAACCCTGCTCTCTAAGTTTGATTTTCTTCATTGCATTTATTTAGGACAGGAGACTCTGCCACCTGTGCCTTGACATGAATTAATTTTTTAAGTATATCAACTTTCACTTTCACAGTCATCACTTTCTCTGATCCTGTCAGTTTTCCTCATACTGCAGAGGGACGTTACCGATTATGCCAATTTTAGCAGGTATAACAAAGCAAGTGGTAAAAAGTAACAGATAAGGATAAAACATGCATTTTTTGTGAAACCATGCTACCATTTTCCTCTTTTTTTCAAAACATTTCTATTCCTTAAAAAGATAATACTTGGGTACAATGAATTGTCAGTACAGCCAGGTTCTTCTCATTGATGTGCCTTTGTCTTCAGCCCAACCAGGCATTTGTTACAAATCTGAAATTAAAGTGGAAGTCAATCTTACAAATATGACTTTAGGGGGATTGGTTCTGGTACATGACATTTAGAATAGAGCAGGTCACAGGTGATACACTCTGGGTGTTTTCAAGGCACTTTGGAGTCATTGAGCAAATATCAAGCAACAGGTTGTTTTATCGCTGCCAAAGCATCAAATTCTCACAACATTGCTATGATGTTATGAGAATGTTACGCGCTGGCTGGCACCAGCAAAACTCAGCTTGACACTCATCCCCGTCAAAACCTGTTTTACTGGTGATTTGATAATCCCAGGATGACAAAGAGCCCAAATATTTGACAGAGCCCGTATTAGTTTCCACAACCCTTTCATCAGGGTTAGTGTGCATGGGGCCACTGCCCCGTTTTTACTAGCACTGACTGCTGTCCTGAAAGATCAAAGTGGTTGTGGGGAACACTTCAAGGCATGACATGTGATAAGCCCGAGATGGCGAAAGTGAGGAGGCAAGGCATTCAGCCCTCCAATTTCCTGTTCTGAATGGGAAGCTAAAGCAAAGCCTATCCTGGTCGCCTGCTGGGTATGCATGCAGAGGTGTAGAGTGTAGAGACTCCTTGGTGGGTAGAAAGTGGGAAGTGTGTTTATTAGTGGTTAACTGATGGCAGTGTACTGCTTATGCTGGAAGCCAGTTCATCTAAACAGTCAAACTTCTCAGTCCTATGTGTTGTATGGCAGGTGGCCAGAGAGAAACATTTAAACTGGTGCCACGTAGTTCCCAGGAAAGGTCCCAAACGCACAAGTCCTTTCTGACGTACCTGGTGAGGGAAGCAGAGGCATACGGAAATTCTCATGCTATTGAAAAACAATAGGGAAAAACAATCCCACATTACGTAGGAAGTATCGTAAAAAGTTTCAATACAAATCAAAAAAATAAGTGTAATGTCATATGGTTACCAGCAGAGAGTAGACATTTTCTTTCACAAATACCGTGGAGCAAAGCATGCAGCAAATAAATGTCACAATGATGGATTGGAAAGGCACCTTACCTACAAACCAGCCATCATCACACTTCTCCATCACCTGTACAATGTCTCCTTCCCTCAGCTCAAGCTCATCTCCATTCTGGGGCTTGTAGTTGTATATCGCTTTATACCTAATAAATAATAATAAAAAAAACGGGGGAATTAAGTGGTGCACTGAAACAGCTCAACTGGCAGAAGGTGTAACAGACACAAATGAAGGGCGATGGCCAAGATCATAGCCTTACACACTCTGTAAGTAAATAGAATAGAAAGACAAAGGCAAACAAAACTTTTCTGCCGGAGGTGAAATTTTTTTAGATTTTAGAAAGTATTTAGTATAACTGGAATCTTTTCTCTGTGACAACCAATTAAGACAACTCACGGTTGCCGTTGGACCAGTATAGAGCTGGGACTAGTGGTCACCTCTGACATGGGCTGGACGAAGTTCGCAGAAAATCCATCCTAATGAGATTAATTAAAGTATTAAAATCTTATGATTTATATGTTCCTTATATAGTCCTATTTAGCTGATGTACATCAAGAAAAGAGCAGATTTAATATGAATATGTAGCCCATTATTACACATGTTGTTGCAGTGAAAATACCACACTATTGCAAAAAACAAACCTGAGTGCTGTACATAGACTTGGGGATGAAGTCTGATTGTGCACCTGCCCTGGGGGGTGAAACCAGCGTCGGATTAGATGATGCTGAAGAAGATCTTGCATCTCCGCTGAACAAGTTGTGGGTTCCTGGATGTGTTTCACTCCATTGGTGGGTTTTTGGGATAGAGGAATTGTGGTTGGAGGAGGGATTTGGCCAGTGATTGAAGGGCGTAGGCTGTATGGAGGAATGAGGAGACCTTGATGATTGTGATTGGGAAGAAGAGTACTGCTTCAGGGGCGAAGGTTGCTGGTCTGGGATGAATGGGGAAGGAGAGAGGGGCGACTGCAGAGGCCGACCAGGACTCAGAGGGGAGGAGGGGTAGTCGTCGGAAGACTTGGTGCGAGGCATCTTGTTGACTTGGACATAACTGACAGGGAAGATGCCACTGCGTGTGGTGCCTGGGATCCTGCCCTCCAACCAGCGATCATCAACACGCCTGGTCACACAGATCCGCTCCCCCTAAAAAGACACATGGAAAAACTTCACAATGTCCATTTCACACACCAAGTCTCTCAACTGTCTGGAACTATGGACAGTCTTAAGAAATACGTATTTGGTTTAAGATACAGAATAAGATTATAAGATTGCTATAACTAATTACTCCATTTCATCATGCTAAACCATAAAACTCTAATGTACCCACACACCAATGCCTCGGTCAGAAAATTATTGCTCATTAAGTATCAAATCTCAGAAAGCCAGGTGAGAATTTCAAAATAATGATTTAATTTTAACAATCAAGAGGGCTTTTCTCATGTTTTGAAAGTGCATGATGTTTGTTAACTGGTTCACCCAGTCAAGATACTAAAGGTATCTGTCAAGAGAGGGGAGGGGGTCAGTCTGACCTTACAAAAGGACAGCTCCACAGGCAGGTCCGCCGGGAAGTTGAAAAGGGCCACTGCCTCCCCATAATCCAGCACCTGGACGGTGGGAGATTTGATGGGTGTAGGTTTCTCCGAAGGAGGGATCATCTGGGAGCGAAATGGATAAAACAGGGTCGTAAAGCCCCCCAGCAACAAGAGGTCATACAAAGATCAGATAGTTAACCTCAAGCATCGCCTACCTCCACATAGGTGGTCGGAAAAATGCCCACTCTCCCATGATGCTCTCCTTCAAACCAGTTGGCGTCCACCTGCCTGTGGATGTACACCACGTCGCCTTTCTGCAGGGTCAGCTCTCTGTGGACAGAAAAGAACAACTGAACCTGGAAGGCATAGTGTCACTACCGAATTTTCACACATGTAAGCATACATTTGTATTGAGAGACCAAAAGAAAGGATTTAAAACTTACTTGGCTGACTGAGCTTGGAAATTGAACTTGGCCCTTGCAGCTTTCATCTGTACAAAACAAATAAGCAAAACTGCTTCTATGTATCATGTCATTTTAAAAATTAGTTTGCAGATGCTGATGGAAAGTGACGATCTGAATAATTTAAAATCGCAAAGTGTGTAAGGAGGAGAGCTGTCAAACTCATTAATAACTGCCTGTCAGCCCTTTTGATTTCTTTAGAAACACGCATTCCCTGCAAAACAGTGATGGGAATGGAAGGTGTTGTCCTACCTTTCGCTCTTCTCGTTTTGGTGGGGACTCCATGGCTTCTGCTGCAGGGGCTGGACTGCCTGAGAAGGACAGAGTCTCACTGAGTCAACGGGTCCAGGGGGGCCAGGGGGCGCTTGCAGAGGGGGGCTTTTAATCTGCTCATTGATGTACTCACTTGCATTCACTTACATTAAAAAGCAAGGGGAGAGTCGAGTAACTCGAATCGACAAATGCTTCAGTTCAAGCGGTAATTTTGAACACTTTTTAAATCTCTCAAGTAGATTTGAAAAAAAATGGGAGGGGAATCTGAATCTCCTCCAACAGAAGACATTTTGTTAGTTTCTGACCGGTTCTCCATGGATCAATCTCCAAGAAAAACAATTGGATAGCACTGGTCTATAATCACGGCTTCCAGCTTTGCCATGCCTTTTTTCTGCGGCCACAGCTTCTTGCTAATGATGTGAATTAAATTTAAACGGTAAATTTCAGTCTTTCAATGTTTCTTTGCCAGCTGATAATTCAGGAAGCAGACTTCAAAGGATCTTAAAAAAAGGAAACTATACAGCAACATCCTGGTTTAACTCACTAACAAAGACAGATACTGACTGTGTTCACAGACTGCCCATTTCATGTCTCTTACTACAAAAAGTAGATAAAAAAATATAGGCCTGAAACCCCTGAAGAAGCACTACCAGGTTGAGGTAGGCTTTCATAAGGCTTTGACATGATCCCAAATAAAAGGCCTCCTGTAATTCTGGGTAAAACGGAAAACCATACCTCTACCGTATGTGGGGCTGGGTGATGTCCTTTGTGCAACAGCAAGGTTTGGGATGACTGGTTGACTGTCCGGCTTCACAGGCTGCTTTGCTCCAATTAAGGTGCTGGGAGGGACACATTGAAGACAATCGCCTGTTGGTCAGTCAGTTGTCAGTCTTCTCCCCCAGTGGGAGCAGTCCAAAGCCAAAAGGTGTTATCCAGAGCGACTTGCATTTGAAAAAGTCAGTGGCTATACCAATTTACTGCACACATAGACGTCATCTACCTGTCCCTCTGGATTAAACATAATTAACCAGGATGAACCTTTTGTACTTGTTCTGTGTGCATGTGTGTGCCTTCAATAAAAAAATGGAAGTTTTAATTCAGTGCATTGGTACCAGCGCACCTCGGTGACGGAAAACTAAGCCCACGTTTACCCTGAAGGCTCTTGGCTCGTCTGGTGCAGCTACTGGTCAGCATGCAAACAAGTAAATCCGGACAAGCTGAACACAGAGGCATCCAAGAAATGCAGAGAAGAGATAAAGAAAAACAGGATATTCTGATATTATCCCTTTGAGAGATCAGATATTATCATCATTATTAATGCTGTTCCTGGAAGAATTGCTTTGAGGGTGCATTCAGACGTTCACCTTGTGAAAAGAGAATAAATGCTTAAAATGCTTAAAATGGTTACATCGCAATTGTAATAGGTAAATGAGAACTGATTTAACTTAGCCAAAATACATTACTGCTTAAACTGTGACCCTAATGTATATTATTATTATTTTTTAAGTATTTCCATAGTTACATTGTGGGGACTATGCACAGCCATGCGTTTTGATTGGACTATTGGAACTCAAACCCCAAATCTTTCTTTTTAAATCTGCACTTGCCAGCAATCCATTTTGAGGGGGTGTCTTAGGTGTTAGCTCCATAGATATTGGGACACCCTTATTCATGACGGTGGAAAGCGAAAATGAAGGGATAGTGAGTAGGAGGAGTGATTAGCATGAAGTTTGTGATTAGGAGAAAGTTTGCCATATTTCTTTGTGGGACACATCGCCTTGGTAACTGGTTTGGCAGGGGGTTAAAGTAGGCTTAAACATCGGCTAATTTTAACAAACAAAAGCTGGGAAAGAGAATCCAGAAGTGCATTACACAACAGTGGAGAAATGTGTGGAATGAAGAGACTTCAAGGTTTTCATCAGTTTTTGCAGTACAGTCAAAACTACCAGCATTTTTCAGGCATTGGTGTTTATTGTGATCACAGCTCAAAGAGGTCCCGTCCTGCTGGCATTCAGAGAGCATGGACCTGTTAAAAATTCAGGGGGCTCATTCTGACAGAGCCACCTTAAGTTTGAGCTCATAGGTACAGGTTGGAGTGCCCTGGATAAATTCAAGGTGCCTACCACGCTGATAGAAATGATTCAATGAGAGACTGTGTATCTGGATTAAGGGACATGTGTGGGAAGTTAAAAGAGGCCAGGTATGCAGGCCACCAGCCAAGAGTTCAACTAACTTGTCCAAACAACTTTAAAGCCTGCACAGTTTTGAGAGCTGAAGGAAAGTTCACAATAAATTGAATTGTTTTAGGGAAGAGGAAAATATCAATAAATGAAACCACTATAGAGATGTCATTACAAATAAACTACTAATAAACTATATGTATTATTTTATATATATACTATTTCATATGTATAAGTAGCACAGTAGGACATTTTTGGGGCATGGAAAAACAATACCCTAATAAAAGACCTTGTTGGTAATTGTTATCAAACTTCTCGGGGTCAAAATAAAACCATGAGTTGAACATTGAAGCAAAGTCTATTTTTGCCCATTCTCATGGAATGGTTTTTATTCATCAGCTACATTTTAAGTTGTTTAATCAAAACCCTAGGCAAAGAATGTCATTCAGATGTAACACGATATCGCATGGAGAATGCTCTAAACAAAGGAAATTCAACACCATTTCAGTTGTTTAGTGATCAGTGTGTGAAACGGCTGTGCTGCATAACGAGCAGATGGGGGATCCAATCAATGACACTTATGGGAGGAGCATCGTCACATATTGGTAGCAAAGAGACTGTAAAAACAAATGCATACAAAGGCCAAAAGCATAGCCTGTTGTTCTTAGTGAGGTGGCGTGGTTATAATCTGTGAGTAGCTATGTGCAAAATCTTCTTATAGTTACGGACATATCTTTAAACAGTACAGCAGGTGGACATTAATTGGCCCTCACCATTGCTTAATAGAAGACAAAAGTGAAAAAACCTACAATAAAACAATGTAATGAATGTAATCTAACAATAAAGTGAAATTCATATCAAACTCACAGATAATCCTCCCATGTAAAATTCCAGGCATTCTTTAACATAAAATAATATATATATATCACTGACAAGTATTGTCGTTAATTTTTTTTTTTGGGGGGTTTTCTGTTGAATAGCTTTGCCAAAAAAAAACTTACTGGCTCAAATGACAGTAAACCTGTTGTGTTTATCTTCAATAGCAGAGGCAAAGCTGAATAGATCAAGCCAGTAGGCTGCAGTAAAGCTCTTGGCAAAAAAAAATTCTGATAGAAAGGGTTTCTCTGCCAGGGATTAAAACTTTCGCTCAGGCATGTGATTAGTATACGCACATACACATACATGCACACACTCACAGTGGAAGGGTCAGGCTGTCACTCACCTGGAGTCCTGTCCACTCCCCACTGGTTTAGCTGTTCCTGGGCTCCTGCTCCGGTTGCCCTGGGAAGCAGAGATCACATTGAATCCTGTGCCGGCTGCTCTGTGGAGCCGATCCCTCTTGGAAAAATCCCTGAGGAAATTTTACAGCAGCTCAGAGAATTGAGGAGGTGACTACTCCCAGCAAGGGTGAGAGTAAGCTCCCCAGGGTCCTATGCTCCTCTGGATACGACCAGGTTGAATCAAGCTGAATAAAGAGGTCAGACATGCCACTACCGTGGAAAATTAAGTTTGTGAGGCGTTAACGTCAGCGACAGGATTTCAGTCATCGTGGTTGTGCTGTGTAAACACGCTACATCTCAGTGCAGAGCACACTGCATGCACTGTGGCATGCAATACTTCCAAGCAGTTATGGTGATTATTTCATTCTGATGCACTAGCGGAATCAGATTGCTATGTGTTGAATCTGCCCACCACTGATTCCCCATAATTCAATGGTTCAATATGTGCAAGTTGATGACCAGCGGCAAATGTCGGAGAAAGACAGTGAGAGGACAGGCCCAGCAGGGGTCACACAAGTTGGAGACGCGGCTGGCATGTGAGGAGTTAAGGGGGTCCCAGGAGAATAAAAAACTTTTAAAATAATTTAATGATAATAATAGACTCTTTCCCCCCAGAGAGGGGGCCAGTTGGGGGGTACTCCTGCACACAGAAGTTTGCTATCGGCAATAAATACGCCCAGCTCAGAGTAAGATCTTAATTAAAGTATTATGCTGTTCACACAGTTGCACATTTCCCTTTCCTCCCGTGGTGCATGTTATGGAGAGCAAAGAGCACGGGGTGGTGGCGCATCTCTCTCTAAGTGGCAGTTGTGGTTGCATTAGCAAAGTTGCCGGGGATCAGTACCTCACCCCCGCGTCGCTGCTGATGTTTCTGGGACAGCCTCCGCTCCAGGCCCTGGATGTCCGAGTCCAGCTCTGCCTCAAAGCGACTCAGTTCGGAGACCAGAGTGGCCTGACCAAGGCAGTGGGGGTCATGGGCGAAACGGGGGTTATAGAACACATCTCACAGACAAACTCAGAAATTGTGTCAGAACTCCTCGTTTTAACAGCATAGAAAGTATGCTGTTGTGTGAGTATGCCCTAAATGGTACTCATGTGTTCAATATTAAAGTGTATGGCTATTTCATACAGACACATTTAGTATAATTCTGGGTCTAAATTAATCGAGGTGCATGTATACTGTTCTTGCTATTTCAGTTAAAATAAAGCATATCTCACTGACTACAGCCAGGCTTTGGCAGCCCCTGAAGCTGTGGCCCATGCTGCTATCACCTCATTGGACTTCACGTGGCACAAGAGCTCCAGGTCAATTTGCCACCCTCTTCATAGGGAAATTCAGGTCCAAAGCATTTTTAAATTCAAACTGGCCGATAAGGATGCGTTGGAATCCCTTCCTTCTTGTCCAACACCAGAATCCCCGGCATTTTCAATCCTGGTTCTGGAGCCTTTCTTTTGGTTCAGTTTCTCAAAGTACTGAGGTTGGATGTTCTCCAGATCCAGGATTGGTAAACCCTACCTCGCCCCAAGCTTTGTGGTTTTCACCAAGACATGGCTTGCCATTGCACCTGCCACTCACCTCGATGGAGGGGAAATGGGGCTTGAGCGGAGGCCTCTTGGACAAGCTTTGACCCTGAGGATGGGAAAAACAAACACCATGCTACTGAGCTATAAACCTGGGGGCTATTTTTAGACCATGTCAAGGTGGACTCCCAGAGACTTCTAAATAATCTTCTTCATTTGCACTTTTTTCACATTTTTATACTGAATGAGGAGCTGTGGGTCACCATTAATGATTCATTGTATGCCTTCATCAAAATAAAATAAAAAAAAACAGAAGTTAAATCCCTTGTTACAAGCGGGATTCATTGCACAGGATAACATTTGAAGAATGAGGAGACTCCAGACCAAATAGATGACATAAACCACTCCTTTAATAGGACAGGCATTTGAATTCACATTTCCTTCCCTTTTTAATATTCCTTGAAATACTTTGGCAGGATGTGAGACTTCCCATGCCAATGCTGAACTGCGCAGCCAGCATCCATCACTAAAACCAAAACAATGCAGACTATGAGGTCACTTGTGCAAAGAGCAGCACCTGAAATGGTCTGCGGGCTCTCTTGAGAAATGGCCAATGAGTCACCACCATTCTGAGATTCCAGGCATGAAGTCATCTTCAACCACCTTCCCAGGGAAACGTGACATAGGTACTGGGAGAAAGGTGGGCCAAAGAAACATTGCCTACGCACTTTTCAAACTGGTGTCAATAAATAGTTATTGAACTAATCAAACCAAACAAGTAATGTTTACCAAACATGCACAATTCCACTCTACTTGGCACAGTTATCTAAATTGAACGTCAGAACGTTTTACCTTGGCTGCACAACATAGCGCATTTAAGAAAAACAGACAGGGAGTAATCTAAAGTTAACAGCCATAATAAGTGAAAGACGAGGGAGTCTGCTCCTAAACACAGTCACTCGACTGGAAAAAAGACCAGGACGGCTGCATGGTTTCCTAAAAGTTTTCCAAGGGATATAGCTCTGGCCGTGTATTCCTGTGATGCAGGCCTTAACACGTCCTCATGGCAGATCCTCTATGCTGCACAACTGCCACCCCACCCACCACCGCAACAGTAAAGCAATGCTATGCTTGCAAATCAGATGCAGCAAATACATTAAGCTAGAGTGAACATTCAATGTGCCAGGGTTTTAAAAACTATCGATTTAAAAATCAGATATTTTATACTTTTCCCCATTCAAACACCTTATTTGCAGAATTCCTTCATAGATCTTATGACTGATTGTCCAGGAGATCTTACGGTGGACCTGACTTAGAGCATTCCACATCATGTTTACATTATATGCAAGCTTTCCCTGCTTTTCCCTCTTTCACCGTACTGAACAAAATCAATATGTGTGTTCCGTGCAGGTGACCATTACCATTAGATTCAGTTTAAACTGTTTGTCTCCCTAGTGGCTATAACATACCTCCCACATAGTCAGAATGTCCAGAGACCCTGTCCATAGTCCCTCTTACCTGGGTAGTATCCTCCACATTGGTGCTCTGTCCTGGCTGATAGTCGAATATGCTCCTGGGCTCTGGCTGCTTTCTCCTTCGGTCAGGTTGCTTGTCTCCATCCCCCAGATGGCTCCTGCAACACCACCACCCCACCCCCATGGACAGCTACTTTATCACGGGTTCATTGTTGTCTTTACAGACAGATCCCAACTCGTTTTTTCCCACCCTTGCCCCCCCCCCTCTCGCACTGCTTTAAAAAGGCAGTTGGATGAATAAAAAGGCACAAACAGACTGGGCTCACTCTTGCTTTCTCCCCATACAAACTAATGAATCTGAAGCCATTGACTCTGGTCACAGCTCCTCCCAGTTAGGGTGACCCACCAGTCTGACAAGGCTCCATATGAGGTGAGGGTGAAGGGGTCTTGCTCCGATCCGTGGCAGTCAGGAACATCAGTGGTCGGGGGGAATCTGGCTCGTGCCAGGTTCCCTGAGGGTCAGAGATTGGATAAATGTGACAAATTCTGGTAATAACATAGAAACAGTTTGTACTTTGTATTCAGCCAGAGTGGCGGGGTGCAGGTTGCAGGTTACAATCCCCACACTCACCATTCACAGCCCAGAGACCCGACTCTGCCAATTCCGACTCTACAACACAGAATAGTAAGATTTATAGATTTAATGATTGGACAGACATAGGTTTAGAGACAGTGACTTCTTGATGGAACAAAGAGGGGTATGAGAGGGTGACTTAGTGATGTAAAAGGGGGAGTGGGAGAGGGTGATTTAGTGATTGGATAGACATAAGGTTAGAAACAGTGAATTAGTGATGTGAAAGAGAGAGGGGTGAAAGAGTGAATTAGTGTTTGGGCAGAGAGAGGGATGAGAGTGATTTAGTGATTGGACGAACACAGACAATGATTTAGTGAGAGAACAAGGAAAGCGATTTAGTGACACTCAACAATATATAATAGAGAGTCAGATGAATCAGTTGTAGCCTGCGATAATGTCTGTTTGGGAGTGGGGGGGCTCAGTATAGCTCTAAACATGGATAGGGGTGGGTATTTCCACTGAGATGGGCACTGACCCAGTGCGCTGACGAAGAGCACATCTGCAGCAATATTGCTCTTAAATATGACATAATGGACCACACCTGGCAAACGGCTAGAACAAATTCTGCTGACAAGAGGCTGTTATTTTACAATTAATCAAGGTTCCACTTTCGACAGCATTATCAGCCTCAAATTAAGCCCTTTGGAGTGAAAAAAACAACCAAATGGATATAAGTTTAGGGCAACTGAAACCTGACTGGGGACCAACTCAGTTGATTCAGTTTGTCAGCCTTGAGCACAGTGCCTCCCACAGCTTTTCATTCGGTGCTCTCTTGTTCAACTCCCCCATTCCTTGGCCCCAGGATTAATCTGCCCCTTGAATCAGCTCAGACGGCTGACATCGGCACACAGGAATCCTGTGCGTTGGGCGGCCATGTGGGGTGACTTTACCTGCTGGCTTCCTGTGGATCTGTCTGAACATGCTCCTGTACCAGTCCTTGGGTTTGTTCACACTCTGGAAGGAGCCGGAGAAAAAGTAATCGAACATATCTAACACAGCCAAGCGCCCCAAAATATCCATAGAGTACATAAAAGATGGAATTAAATAAAAAGTTTCTGTTGGAACTATACTGAAAAAAATTAATAGATACGTAAGTAAAAACGTAAATGCTGACACTGGTGTAAACAAGGATGAAAGACAGAGAGGTAGAATTGTGTAGGAAAAATTGACACAGCTGGTGACATCAGCTGCAAAGGGGTAGCAACAAACCGATCTGGAAGCGATGGGCATCCCAGTCTCGTCCACGGGGCCGATGCCAGAGAACTTCACCAGCCTCTCCTCACCCCGGGTGGCCCTGCAGGGCAGGGTGCCGTTGAGCCCAAGCCCTGTCACAGGAGGGAGGGGCCACACGCTCAATTTCTGGGGCGGTAGCTGAATGGTTCCTTCCCACAACACCGCAACTACCCGACAAAGACTCTCATGTGCTTACAAAGACCAATTACTACTGGGTGTGGGGGCGCCTCATGTAAAAAAAAATTATTTTACTTTAAAATACTGCACGACAATTCTACATTTCTTGAAACAGTATTTGATTGTTGATTGATACATTTTTAGTGAGATCTTTATTATTTGAATACATCCTTACCAAGTGACTGTGAGGGGCCATAGTAGGAACCAAAGCTGAGGGTTGGGGAACCATTGCCATTGCTCCCTGGGACCTGGGGAGTGAAGATCAGTCAGCTGGAGAACAGCCCCGAAATGTATGACTTGTTTAAGGTGAACAAAATTAAGACACTACAGAGCAATAACAATGAAAATATTCATATTCTAATATTCAAAGCTAACCAATTAAATAAAAGGAGTTGATTCAATTGAAGGTATTTCAAGTACAATCAAAAAGTGCTTGTTGTGTAACGCATTTTCACAAGGGGGCAGGATTGTCTCCAGAATAACACAGGCGTGCATACAAGCGGAGCTACAGGCCTTCTTTTTTTTTCAGTCATGATTAAAACTTTCTTCCCAGTACAATTAATCATTACATGGCTGCAATGGTACAGACTTAATCAAAACTTTGGCAATGCAGTAATTGCGCTTTACGTAAATGTATTTAATAGATTTATCTATTTATAAGTATACATTCATACAAAAAAAATGTACACTACATTAAATACAGTTTAGATTTTGTCCCATAGAAGTGAATACAAAGAGTAATTTTATTTTTTTTATTTTTAAGTAATTTCTGATCAGTTTAAAATTCCAGATCTTGTCTCACGAAAACGTTATTACAATTGAAAAAAATTGTAACAGAGCCCAGATTTTAGCCCTGTTTCAATATGGTTTGTGGTTTGTTTGTGCACCTTAATAGCTCGCTTTTAGCTTCAATCGCTCGCACTATGTACGCTAAAGACATTTTAACATCTTTCTTGAACATAAGTATTTCGTAAGAGAGTCATAGGTCTACTTTAAAAAGTATAAAGACTTAGGCTGTGGTTCAGAGTAAAAAAAGATGCCAGGGCACATGGCAGAAACTTCAGGAAGTGCTAGGGTTCAGCCACAAATTAAGCAATGCTTAATTTAACTACAACTAATAAAAACTACAATAGCTACAACTCTGCCTACAAACATATGCTCAGTCAGACTGGGACAGTGGAATTGTGATCAACATTGACAACAGAATTACAACTTGGTAATGCGTTGTCTCATGTTGTGTAGATGGGGTGGATGCTTACCTTCTGCTCTCCACATGGATGGTTTTGACTGGGGCTACATGTCCGGTAGGGGCTGTTTGGCGGGGTGGGCAGGCCAGGGGAGATCACCACCTCATGGTCTAGGTCTGGGGATGGGATGTACTGGTCTGAGGCGGGATCAGTGCCACCTTCTGAGAAGATGATTCGCTGCAGGGCGGCAGGAGCTGTGTGAACTTCAGTGACACTACTTCTCAAGCTCGCAGTGTGTGCTAGTGGATCTCTGACTCTTTTGGAGACTCAAAGAGAGACTTCTGCCCCAAAAAGGCCACGCAGCAAAAACGATAATGTGCCAATGCCCCCTTCAGCTTGGCTTGGGATGCTCTAGTAAGAGGGCCCTAATTCATTCAAAGAAAATCTGGAGGAAGTGCTGTTCCACCCACTCCATCTACTCCCAGAAAGGGCCCATTCACAGAGATGAAATAAGAGAGGCTCATTATGTGCCCATTATGCAGCCATTCTGCAGCCATTCTGCAGCCATTCTGACATAGAGAGCTGGGGGGGGGGGGGGTGAAGATAGACTGGCCATTTAAGCAAAATAGTAATGAAGCTGCCCAGTTGTCTCCTGTTTCCCCCTCACAAACACTCACTCACTCACTCACACACTCACTAACTCACACACCCATTACCAAGACTCAGCTCCACTTGGTATGTGGACATTAAGCGCTCGACACTAGTACACAAGGGTCATGGGAAGCGCATGGGTTTCTCACAGCTAGTGAAACTGTATCTAGATAAATCAGGGCGAAGCCATTGTGTTCATGGGGACTGGGTACTTACATGGAAATTCTAGCCGGTCCATAAACAGTTTTCTTCTACTGGCTGTTCTGTTCATAATAGTGTTGTTGCCTTGTCATATATATCAGCCACTAAACAGTATCCTTCCGGGTGTGTATCAGAGGAAAGCACTAGCAAGCTTTAAGCCAGCGTATATCTCTTCAAACTGTCATTTCACCAAATGAAAAAGGGCTGGTCCTTCCTTACTAACATGGTCTGACTAAGCCAAGAACTGCTGTGGGATTGGTTTACTCCTGGGTGTAGTGTATGTGTAAGTATGGTTTTTAGCCATGTTTTTCAGTTTACCGTAGGACTACAAGACTAATGGTTATGAGAGCTGACGGTTGCCAGATTAAATATCAGGAGAAGTTCGGCTGTTATATGTTTGAGCAAGGCCTTTTAAAAAAACAACTAGCAAGAGCAGCAACCTCTATAATAATTTTATACTAGTTTGGGGAAAGTATCAGCTAAGAATATTAGTAACCAATTACGATACCTGAGGCTGCATGTCCCCCTCTCTTGGTCCGGGTCAATGGGCTCTTTCTCTGAAAAGGAGGAACCCTTGTTATTGCCTGTCAAAAGACAGTGAACAATCAGTGTTTAAGTGGCAGGTATAGCAGGGAATGGGCAGCAGAGAGTTACAACATTAGGTTACCTGGTTGGTTTACAGCATAGGTGCAGGTATTCCCAGAATCCAGTGTGGAACTCTGAGAGCTGAGAGATGACCACAGACTAACAGACATACTGATTGGCCCAAACTTTCTTTAAGATTTTTTGATTTTGCTATATTTCAGCACCAACTACAATTGTTCATTTGTCATTTTAGTAGCTATTCAGTTACTTTAAAAAGAATGAAAGAAACAATTTATCCAATATATCTACTGGACCATCAAGTTTGTTCATCTGTTTCACCACATGTCAATGTGGTGCCTACTGTAGGCTCTCAATTCTGGGACAAGCTTGAAGGGCCGGGAGGTAAGTAGGGTCACAAAATACAAGTCTTAAAATAACCATAGCCCTGCATTGGACTCCACTAAAACCTAACATCCAATCTGTGAAAGGGACCAAAGCACCCCTGAAACTGCCCTATTGTGTGTCTGCACTTCCCTTTATCAATGCAGAAAAACGGCAGGCAGTTTGGTACTACATTTTGTGTTATGTATTATGTATGGAACTAACAGTTTTTAATGTCCTTCGTCATGTACGATTATATGCAGGAAAAAATATTTATCAGTGTGGCTTGGTCAATAACAGATTTCTAAAATCATCTAGACATGATGAAATCAACAGAATGAGAAAAGACCCAACATGCATTGCTTATAAAAGTAAATTGGGAGTATTTTATTTGCAGGCTGACCGAAATGAGACCTCGCTAATCAAAATAGGGGCGAAAATAAAACACATAAAAGCTAAAATTGCCAAAGCTGAATTGCCCTTCTCCAGGAACCAAGAGCAGGCGGAAAAGCTGATAGTCTGTTCATATTAATAAAATCAGGCTGAATCTTACACATTGTACATTTCTCTTCCATTATTAAAGCAGAATAAAACAAACATCATTCTTGTAAAGAGGAACAAGGGATCAAACAACCTAAATAGCAGACTAATGAAAGTCACTTGCAATACAAGGACAAAGGTCACCTCTGTCTCTCGCTGAACGGGCGCCATTCACGTTCCCTACTCTTCTCTGTAATATAATTATTCTTTGCATTGACCATGCATCATGTGCAGCAGTCATAAATTAGATCAGAAATTACTTGTTTTTGGCAGGAAGTCCAACCAGACTTGTTGATGCCTTTAAGAAAGCGAATTAGCAACCCATGTTAGTAATCCCATATCAGTCTGGATAACTCTCAGATCACACACTCTTATCACACAATATGTGATAATTTTCAGTGTATAAAGACATTCGAACTGAGTCATTGGCCATCCATTCTGTCGGGTTAACGAGCTAAACATTGTTCATTGAATGGTTCAGTACAGTTTTTGTACCTTACTAGTTCAGTTAGTTAGTCTGGTGCAGAACACTTTTTTAAAAACAGAACAGGAATGCTCTGCTTTCAATCAAATGCAGCAGTTAGATTTAGAACCCAGAATCTTTGGCAAGTAAAAGTTTTACTGAACAGAGTTGCTTTCCACTAGCCTCCCAGAATTGCAGGATGGAAAGGATTAATTTCATTTCTTGCTTGACCACAGCAAGACAACTAAAACAATGTGTCAGCTGCTTGCCCATTTCTTCCATTACCGTGTGTGTGTGAAAGAGTGTGTGGAAAGTAGGACACAGTTGAAAAATACACATTTTGGGGGCTAAATTAATCTCCCAAGCCCAAGCACCTATGAAATCCTGAATGTGATTGTTGTTTTTACATCAAAGGGCGAGCTGAAGTGGAAGCCACGTCTGTAAAAAAAAGGCTGCAAAACAGCACTAGGGATTGTCGTCATGGAAACCAAGAACCTCTGCTCTCTCAAAAGGGACTCCGGGGTTTATAAGTAACTTTGGGCCTTTTCATTTTTACATTGACAGTCAATTACCCATTGTATGAGACCGAGCTATGCTGTAGTTTTCAAATCAGTTTCAGTCTATGACTTTTTCATGGGGCCTTAGTAACTGGACATTAGTACCTGTATTTATGTGGTCAGTACCCAGATGGGTGTTTCTACTATCCAAAACACCAAGACCTCTTATTTCATTTGTTCCAGAGGTTATGTTACTGTGATTCATCATCAAACGAGTCACACTATTCGACAATGCTAGAGCAATAGCAATCCAGCAGCACAGAAAGGACAATCATAAAATTGTGATAGTCCATATATAAAATCCATTAGTTAGTGCATTAGCATTTAGCATGGCACACTCTGTAGGTGTTGCAAAAGCCACTGTCTTTGTGTTTTTCCAGCATATACATTCGCAATTTTCATTGCTAAAATAATTTACCTACTCTGCAGGCACACTTATTTGGCTCATAATTTAAAACTTTGTCCATTAACAGAGCTGGATATTTGCTGAAGCAGTTTAGGTGAAGTGCAGCACTCAGCTCCCCCCTTAGACTAAAAACATTTGACCTAAGGGACACCAGTCACCTTCACCACTCTTACGGGTCCACTATGTGCTTCAGTCATTGATTGAAAGGTGACACTGGTGCTGCCTCAGCCATAGCACCATCTTGACTGCAGAAGACCAGGTTCTGTTGAGTGCGCTTTTGTGTTTCAGTGGCATGTTTGTCACGTCCATTTCTATAGATCCTCTCACACAGGCGACTCAGTTCAGTTTGAAAACAGCCAAACAATAGAGTTTGTTCTTCCTTACTACACTGTCACCATTCATGTTTCTGTGTCCATTTTTCACGATGAAGCTTGCTTTTGTTTCTATACTTTGCCGTAGACATTTTAATATGGTGGAATTTTAATATTGTGCTTTGCAGCAGCAAAGAGGTTTTAATGATCGTTTTCGTTTGTACTTGCGGTCTCACATTCACATATCTCAAGCAAGCACTTAAAAAGCGAAGGGGGTCTTGCTTTTTCACATCTGACCTCTACAGTGCTCATGGCCTAATAGAGAACCAGGACAACTCCATCTCCAGCAGCTCCCTGACATGTATGCTCGCCAGGCCGTTCAATAAATGACACCACGAGGAAGCCAAAACAAAATCCGGCCTAAAAAGGCAAAATAAGTACCGACGTTGGGTGAAAATTCTCCCTCGGAACATATTCACACCACTGGGCGTGTTTACTTTGCAGGCCGGCGCATTCTTTGGCAGCTTTTTCTTAAATCTGGCCATAAATTCCATCTGTTTCATCAGGTGGGATTCCCTCCAAGAGCAGTCAATGTGTTTGTTTGCTGGACCAGATTAATTGGAACCCTCTTCTTTCTTATGGGCGCTAGCTCTGCCAAGCTGCCAAGTCACTTATTTACAAATGCTCTTTGCCTAATATGGGTCTGGTTTCAAAGCTCAGGGAATAATCCTGTTGTCTTATTTTGGGGCCAAAGAAGATGCTCTGAACGACAGAATTACTTACTACAGCTTCAGTGAACTTGGCTCTAATGGTACAGAGGCCATCCTCAGTCAACCAGACCTATCAATCTTTCCTGCATTGTTGGTAAATGCACTCAGCACTATTTAATAATAAATACAATTGTTAATCAGTAAAGGGGTGGACCTCTCTCAGCATTTGGACCACAAGCTGACCACATTGACGGGGGGTTTCAAACTTCAGTCCTTGCAAGTGGCTATGGAAACACATTGTTCTAGCTCCCACTGAACCAGGCCCTGCTGCTGATCGACCCCAGTGACACCCAATGTCAACCAGCACCAGGAGAGGACCACAGACATTGATGTTGAGCTTCACAGACACTGATGTTGCGCTTCATGGTTATGGGACGGTTGCTTTCAGTCATGACAATGAATACAAACAAAGTGTGAGACTTTCTTGGACACACGAGGCTCTGGCTAGTAGATGCTAAACAGTGTGTTGTTGTCTTGTTTACAGTGGATAGCAACAACAAGTTCCCCTCTCATGCAGGGCCTTCAGAACACCCACCAGTGGATCTTTATCAGTACGCATAAACATTCCCTGAACTTTATCCCATTAAGGGACCACTTGTTTTTCTAGCTGTCACTAATGTGTATAATCATACCCTAAATGATGGTACAGGAAACAGATTGACAGGGAAAATGCATTGGCATCAAACCATACCATGGAAAAGAAGAAACTCCTTTCTCCCATCAATGAGCTCTATCTCGTTCTCTTCTCCTCAATATCACAGTTTGAAAGCACGGTTAATTTTCTTGTCAGTAAAGCCACTGCCCAGAAAAGCTGATTTTCCTCTTCCATATTCAAAATCTGAATCACTGTTTGTGTTGCAAATCTGACAGTAATATCATAGCAACACACTGCAGAGCAATAGTACTCTTGTCTAAAGCCTTCCAGGCAAGCATCAGCATAATCTTTGAGGAGCAGATAAAGATATGTATGTGCTATTAAAATGCTACAATAAGACAAGCACGGTTTTTTTTCTAGCCTCAAGAGAAGTATCTCATTTTTCTTTGGCTATGTTGTTCTCAGGTTTCTGCTACAGTTCAAAGTGATGACCACTATCTTGTCTCGGTGCATCCAAGAGGCAGAGAAAGACCATACAAGGATCTGAAATCTGTCCTTTCTGTCAAGGATATACACATTGATCACAGGGTGTTCTGCCTCCTTGTATGGTACTTCTCTCCATCTGCCAAGGTTGCAGTTTGAGGAGGGCCAGACCCTGCTTGCTACTTCTCAATGGAGCGGCCCAGCAGTTTATCTGATGGCTTTTTCAGATGTTAATTATGCTATCAACAGCTTTCCTTTCAAAGGACCAATAACAAATAGCTGGACTGGAAATAGGCTAAAGGTCTGTGAGCCAAGACCCTGGGCTTTTAACTCTGTTCTGCATGCTGCCAAGGGTAAAGTTTTGAGCCTTGCTGAGACCACCAACATGTTCTCTTAAACAGGTTTTCCACCAGACACATTTTTCCACCTCTGTCAGATTTACTCATTGGCAAAGCCCAAATTAGACCTATTTTATTGAAAGGTTTTCACATTCCCATGATGTCCAGTATTGTAACATGGTCTTCTTCTGGAAAATGTCTGTTTTTTTACCATTCATGGACCCATCTTCCCCTTCAGGTACTCACATCATCGTTGGTAGCAAGTTTTTGCATATATGCAAAGCCAAGAGCAAAGCTTGGCTAGAAGACTGGCACTCGTTTTGAGACCAAGGGACCTTCTGATCTTTCAGCCTGATTTCCCTAATCTACAGGATGAGCAGGAGTGGGGTGATTACAAAAAGGACCCGACGAAGGTTAAGGAATCTTATTGATGTTTAAGAGAAGTGGTGAGGTAAAGGGGAGGGACGAGGGGGGAAAAGGTCCGAAATTAAAGCAAAGAAAGAAGAATGGTTCTGATGGAATCCATCCACTCTCATTGGCATCTCCCAAGAAATGGCCCCATTGCTGACAAGGGCGAAGTCACAAAGAGTATAACATTAACTGTTGCATGTCACTGGCTCAACCCATGTCTCTGGCTTGTCCAGTCTTCAACACCTACATAAGGGGTCAGTTTGAACGACCACGCGACATCAATGAAAATCATCAGTTTTTGGAAAACCACATAGGCAAAACTAAACGTTTACAGTTGTACCAGGTGTTATCTAAAGCACCTTCCGGGAGTTGATTTAAAATCACAGACAGATCTCAAAAACTTTAAGGGCAGAACGAACAGTCTTAGTCAGACCAGGTCTGACCTAAATTGTCAGAGCCACCAGAGCTGGCTCTCACTTTCAGTCTGACCCAGAAGTAAAAATATCACTCACCAGTTTATTCAGACACAAGGAGGGAGCCCTGGAGAACCAGTCCTCACACGGTGTGCTGTGAAGCGTCTGGAACTCTGTCCCTCTCTGCACGCTCTTAAACGCCCAGGCTCTCTCTCTCTGGTGCTCTCTCTCTCTCAACCTCTCTCTCTCTGCTCACTTTCTCAGGGAAGAACTTCCCGGTTGACAGGCATCACTATGGTAACCCTCTAGGCTCCGTTCAAAAGACATCCTCCTCCTTCTGCCAGCTCAGTGTTCTCTCAGTGAAGAAAGTCCTTTGTTGTGCTGAGGTAATATTTCACAGAACAGGGTTAAGGACATGGACTGAACTACACCTCCATCTGCCCATCCCCCATCCATTGCTCTGGCTATCATCCTCTCCCACACTTCCCTTTCTCTGATGCCGCAGTTTTCCGCCTGCTGCATCAGTCTGCGTGGGCCGAGGCCCAGAATTTTTCCAAGTTTCCAAGAAATGGAGCGGTATGGAAAGTCACTTTTAATTTTTCTGCCACAGAAGGCTCTGGACTCTGAGGCGCTGACTGTGGCTTCTACACTCCTGTTAAAGTCACCTGCACTCCGGAGAGGTGGACGACTTCCTTTGAGAAAGGGCTTCATGAGTTCAGTGGTTATCCTTATACAATATTACAAATGTTTCAGTCACACAACAGTCAACACACCGCGGAAACAGGAAAAACTTATAGGGATGATAGGTATGTTACACCATTAGCCTGAACAGGGTTTATAACATATTAGTCCGTGAGGGACAACTTTCGGACAACACAGGCTAGTAACTATTTTGATAACACAACCAGAGAATAAAGGGTTTTCCTCTCGAAGAAATGGCATGACCACTTATTGCTAAAATATTTTGATGCCACATAACCCGGAAAAAAATCCATCTCAAAGCCTTAAAACTGGTTATTCCAGAGGATAAAAACCTGAATTTTTGCTGATTGAGATAATAGTTTCTATCACACATAGAGAAGAAGGGGTTTTATTTTAAAAACAAGTTTTAAATGCATTTATCTAAAAGCTAGTGCACAAAATGCACACCATTTAAAATAGCTTATGTGTGTTCCCACCTCACAACCTTTCAGCACAGCCAGTTCAAAGTTGGGAACGAAGGAGTCAACCGGCTTTTAACAACCAGTTGGCTATAGAAGCTGGCCTGAGTTAGATTAACTCAAACAAACATGGTGTACTCTCACTAGATCTAGGCACTCCTGATTAAAATTGTTTTTGGCAAACAGTCGAAATCCCCATAACTATGAGAGTAGGGGGGAAAAGAAAAACTTTTGGAGAAAGGCTATTTGTGGCAGACGGAGAGGCACCTCCCGCTGTGCCCCGATCTCGAGCCCTGTCACTCCTACATCTGCTGGAGCGGGAGATCTGGCCTCAGAACCCAGTCCAATACCTAATTCCTTCTCTCCCAGGTCTTCTCATTGTTTTCTTTCCTCAGGTGGACACCAAAAGCCATCTTAATCATCTTAAATTTAACCTTTGAACTTCCTCCAGCACCTCAACTGAAGCGTAACAAAAGTGATCAAAAGAAATGTCTTGTTTGTTTTTACTTTCTGTTACGATCATGAGCAAGTGTACAGGGCATTTAGTGAACTTTCAGTATCATGATGAACACATGTCATTTAGTTTGCTTACAACAGTCGATTTCAATTAAAGAAACATCTAACGGCAGGTAACATACAGCAGATAACAAAAAATCACATAAAAAAAAAAAATCACAAAAAGCCACATTCCAGCATCCAGTAAAGAATTAGGGTGGCAGGTAATGTACTGGGCATCATGAGGCAGGTGGTCACCTGAGTTATATTAGCCCAGAATGCAAAAATTTCTAGGATACTAGAATAAAGATCGAGGTCTCGTTTTCTCGATCCTCAGAATCCAGGCACAGAAAATTCAACACCGCCCACGCTTGACACAGTGACATTTCAAAAACCATTCTGTATCCACACAATATCCTTCCATACCTGGTGCCACCTGAGCTCTGAGTTTCCCTCTCATGCAGGGACTGATCTGCTAGTACAGTGCACACATCCGCACAGACACAGCCTCTGTAACAGTACCAAAACAACAAGGAACCCTTCCTTTCTGCATATCATCGTTTGTTTAGTCTGTAATGTGCTTTGCACAGGGCAAAAAGACGGATTCCAGCCAAAAAACAACCCTCTCTAACCTCCAGACAAGCAAGGACTTGAGGCGAGGAGTGGAGGGTATGCAGTACTCACAGACGGTCAGTGGTGCGGTCACAGGGATGCTGCTCCTGCTGTTGCTGTTGAGCTCCGTTCTTAGACCAGAGCGCTGGCTATAAAACCAGGGTGAGCGTGTACACGACTCTGTGTGTCTGTGTGTGGGCATGCACGTCAGTGTGCAGCCCTGCAAAGCCCACCCACTATACAGTTACATATGTGTGGTTGTGTTAGTGTGTGTGCGTGCGTGTGTGTGTGTGTGTGTGTGTGTGTGTGTGTGCACTGCGATACTCACTCCACCACCACGCTAATAGTTTCCATCCACAGCTGGATATGATCGAAATTCCCATGCAGGCACAGCTTTGGCGGCACCGCCCTGCTCCGTTTCGCAAGCAGGAAACAACAGGACCTTCCTAAACCTACTGCCTGTGTGAGCTCTTCCATCTGTTTCCATTACAGGTTATCAACAAGGGCCACAAACTTGGCCATTGGGAGGCATTGTGCAGCAATCAGGAATTCAGTCTTTCTATAATGATATGGTCATGACAGAGAAACATTTTGTTCATGTTTTCTGAGAATGAATAGTTAGAGCTTGTCGGTACTATCTGCTGCAAGAAGAGTTAACAAGCAGCTGTTAACATCAAAGACACAAGCAAACCAAATATTTCCTTGTTTACTATTACCTACAGAGCAAATGGAAGGTATATAACTAGGGCGAACAAGAGCCAAAATGTTCCCTCAAATGTAAATATAGATACAAAGGCAAAATACTCCAGATAACCTCCTTACTTTTTACTTGCAGAGCAGATTTCCTTTTACTCTATCTTTGCCAAAGCTCTATAGAATATAGAATACGTTTTTGTCCTTCTCTCATTCAGCTGAAAGTTGGAAACTTTGCTGGGACTTTGATGGTGGACTTACAACAGAGTAAGCAAAAGTACAGTGATCCTGGGACTTTGAATGGCTTTGAATTTGCCCCATCCATGTACAGTAACACTGAACCCAGAATAAATTATATTGCAAATGAGTTATGATTTTTCATAAGATGACACTTGAACCTGTGACGGAAAGAAATGAAGGATGAGAAGAGCATCAACAAATTAGTTTATCCCAATGGAATATTTATAAAGTTAAATATAAACTCTTAATTTGTTTATTTTGAAATCCAATATATTGTGCAAGATAACTTTAACTAGGAAATACTTTACTTAGTTGTGGTACATGAGAGAGCAGAGAATACAATCCCTTTTAGAAAGGGATTGCCCTTGCTGTAAGGGGTTTGTTGGTGAAGGAGAACATTACATAAATGGAGGAAGTCTGCTCCAGATTCCCTATCGGTTTCACAGAAGGCATACACGTGACTGTACAAATACACGTGACTAAAAGAGACCACATTTGCTAATATGAGATGGTTGTGATACAATAAGAAAACAGAAAGAAATTATACAGATAAGCAGATTACACATGATGCTTTTTAGCGAGCTATCAAAATTGAAATTTAAAGATACAGTGTGTACCTCTCCACAGCTTGACTATAAATCCCAAATAAACAGTGTGACAACAATGTGCCCGAACAGATTAAAACCAAACTTTAGTCCTCCAACTGAACAAAGCATTGTCACATTCAGTATACCCTTCACTCAGCAGTATGGCTTCACACTTGTCTAAACCCCCATGAAACTTCTGAAAAGATTCACAGTAGCACTGACAACTACAATCCCCCCCAACCCCACCCACAAAAAAAACAAAACAATTTTACTGGTTCATCCCAGTGTCATGGTGGGGGGACTTATTTACAGCTTGGTAGTTCAGGGCATGGGCCTCTGCTCAACCCCCCCCACAGGCTAATGCTTTCAACAGCCTATTCACTCCTGCTGTTCAAAATAAATATTTAACAATTGGGCCATGTGAATTCAAGGTTGTGTGTCTCTCACTCTCCCATTCCTTCCTCTGTGTCTAGGTTCATATCAGTGAATCAGCTGAAAACGAAACAGAAAACTAAAAACAAATTAAATTACACGACAGAGTAGCTTTTATAACAATTTTTTTGTTTGACCCTTGACCCCACTGAGTGAATGAAATGTTGCTGAACCTGCAGTGAGTGAAAGGAGACAGGGTTTGAGTGAGGACTGCACTGCAGGGAAAATCCATTAAACAATTTTTGAACGCCATTGAAGTAGTTTTCTTTCAGCTCTTTATTTGTGTCAGTTTTGGTCAACAGAACATCTTCTCCAACCTATCTCCGATTTTTTTTTTCCCGGACAAGGGCTTATGTTTGCAAGTTTGGGTATAATGAGTTTCATTTTCCAGCACAGGGAATCCTACACAAACTGACTGAACAGCTCACCTAACACTTGGTAGACTTAGAACATGAGGTCATTTTGAATGGCTTGTCTGTGAAAAGACTGACACAATGACTCCAATTACAGTCAAGCTTAGACACAGAGCAGGAACGACAATGAAGGATTTACGTGGGTTCTCCTATTCTCCATTTATGACTTCATGGCACAAAAAAAATTCAATCACATTTTTTCTATTTACAAAATGTGCTTCTAGCCTTCTGAGTAGCTATGTAGGTAAAGATATTCACCCAGGATCAGTTCCAGCACATGCCGATTGTGACCGGGACAATACAAGAACGACTGGCAGAGCACCACCTGGTTTGGGATTGGTGAAATTGGCACGGCTCCTTAAATTTAGTGGGGGACAGCAGATAATTTTAATTCGCATAGAACTGATTGTATGTAGTTCTACTGTCGCCAAGTGTTCGTATTTAAATATTACGTGTGGTGCAACAGATTGGCGTATTGTAACATGTACTAATTAATTATCTTAAAGCGCTGAAGAGACATACATTTAAAATTAAACAATTTAAAAATGTAAAAAATGTATTGTTTTATTTAGTAAGATCATTACAATAATCATTTAAAAACATTTTTACAATATAAAACTGAAATGTATATTAACAATATACATTGTTAATATACATTTATATATTAACAATGTAGGCTATAGTAGGCTATAAACTATTTTCCCACCTGTAGTAGATACAGACTGAAGAAAGATTGATGAACAGTTACGTATTTGGGCGTTGATTGTACATCACTAGCACACATTATTACACTTCCTCAGTCAAGCAAATATCATATATTAGAATCATTGTTACGTGCAAGTCCATTGAACTTCCCGAAAATCTGTAAATAATCAACCCTCATAAAAGACAAAGGAGTTGAATAAAGCGTTGAGCACATTCTGCCCCTTGTGGAGGGTTGAAGGAGCAGCCATCATTGCATTGCAGATCTTATTCTTTCAGTCTTGTTTTTGGGAGTTCCTTGTGGCTCAAAAAAGCACCTCCAGTGGTAAAAGTCCTCTCCCCTGCCTGTTGTCCGAAGGTCAGACAATCAGGTTTGTAGTGGCAAGACATTGTGGTTTAAATAATGGACTCTAATAATGGCTCTGGGTTTTGTCTGGCTCTTTTTTTATTTATTATTCCTTCTGATAAAATTCTCTTCTGCACTTTGGATAAATGCTCTGTTACAAATACAACTTGATTGGTTGCTCCCACAAACACATTAGCAATATCATTAGTGTGATTAATTTTGTTCAGTCTATGTGCAAAATAAAGGTTGAGCTGAATGTGGTTGAGCTTCTTTTTTATTGTCCTTCACTCAATCAGATTTTCTTAGATGTATAACCTCCCTATGTTTACTGAACATAGAGACAAAGGTACAACATAAAGATCAGAGCAGGTTCCCACAGATAAACACTTCAGTGTTGCTGGAAAGCTGTGTGGTATTGGACAGAAGGTAAGTCTCCTGATACCCTTGTGAACAGAATTTAACCTGAATTTCAGAAAATATTATGTAATTCTGAATAATACATTATATTTGAATCCATTAAAATTCAAATATAATCTTTTTTTTTATTTTTTATAATAAGTAGGCATTCCTACTCAAATATGTTAAAAGTTCTAAAACAAATCAGATATTTATTTGCAATGCAGTAGTCTAGGCTCACAGTTCTCTGCCACACATATTACAAGACCAGTGACACAATTAAGAGTCACAGACACAAATTAACCCTTTCAGTGGGTTTCACTGACCAGCTGTTGGCTTTCTGTAGATGTTGGAGAGGAGGTGAGCCTGCATGTTCTCCATTGGAATGAATGAAGTAGACCTTGCCTTGAAAACACGTGGGTGGTTGTCCCCACTGGAGACAGGGAGCGGTAGCGGTACAGGACAGGACTTTCGGACACCAAACAGGTTCTTCTTTTTGGAGCCTAGGACATAAACCAGATGTACTTTTAGTTGAATCATGGTCATCCATTTCTTTCTTCATAAATGTAAATACAAAAGTGAATCTGTTGGTGAATCAGTTATTTCACCATGAAAACAATGTTATTCGCCATTTAATTTCCATTCCTCCCAAGCACACCCCCTTATGGACTCACCAAGTAAAAGCACAGCACATGTCTGACCGTACAAGTCGATCATAGCCCACAAGGGCTGTGTAATATCCAAACCTTCCAGCAAATGGAACCTTTGGCCATCGGACGCCTTGAGGAACAGACTGCACTGCGAAGTGACCCAGAATTGCAGCTCAGAGCTTGGGAAGGAGTACATCTCAGGCACAAGGGCTGCCCAGTACCCCGGGCTATGGGTGAGGTCTGGGATGGCGAAGGGTGGCAGGGCTCAGCTGGAGGGCGGGACGGCAGTAAAACCCACACGGAGGGCACCTTCCCACGGTAGGGCACAGCAATCCACTCGCAGGCACACCCTCTTCTCGGTCTGGACAGGCCGGCTGCTGAACACCAGCCTATTCCTGAAGGTCTTCTCATCCCGGGATGCAAATCGGCCCCCAGGCTCAGGGATACCTGGGATCCTATGGCCTCTGAGTGGAAAACCAGAGGTTTCAGGCAGAAGAACCCATAAATGTGGAGTGAATCTGAAGGAGAGAGAGAAAGAGCAATTATTATTCAGTATATACTCTCTGTCTACTATAATGTTATTTTACAGTTCTCTCGACTTCTTCTGGCAATTTACATATTTTTCCAATTGCCTCTGAGTTTTCTGTTTTTTTTATTCCCTCTAGAAAATACAACCTGTTCAGCACTGTTAAGAACAAAATGTTCTACAATAAATACAAATTGATTGAGCTACCACAAAAACTTTTCACACTACAGTGTGTTGACCTCAACTGATTTGACAGATGGTAATACAACTGAATTTGTCTTTCTCAGTATGCTGGATTTTTCTGTTTTTTTCTGGTGGCTTTGGGAGTTGGGACTGCCTAGACTAGTTGTCTATGGAACACCATTTGTGCCAAAACCCATTTCATACGTCTTCGTATATTTGTACGTGTTGACAATTTTGAACGTCTTAAGACGTTAGAAAAAACACGCGTGATACCACTTCATTTCGGAGGGAACCCCCAATAATCATCATTGCAAGAGAGAAAACAATTCCCCACTCAACCTACCTTGTATTAATTAAGGTTAAGAAATAATATTGATTGATGGTGAAATTATTAACATTTTTGCGCCGATCTGGGTTTAAAAAAAATAATTGGTTACATTGCATACTTTATTTACTTCTTCCTTAAAGAATTTCAGTGCATCGGTCCTCTTGTCTAACCATTGGAGCTCAGTAGTGCTCAACCGTGATACGTATGTAAGAGACCCTACGTCAAAAAGGGGTGGGTATGTTGGTAGAAACGTCAAAAAGGGTTGGGTATGTTGACGCCAACCAATAGCATGGCAGTCTAGATGATCCAAACGTAAAGACGTTCTAAATTGTTGTGTTAACACTTACAAGCGTCTGAAGACGTACAAAATTGGATTTTGGCGTTCCATAGTTGTCAGCTGGTGACACGCGTCCTTTTCGCGGACTCGTGCGGGAGCTGCACGGGCACGCCCACGCCCAGCGGCACCTATGGGCAATTCGGCTGATTCAGGCGCGGACTGGCCATTGGGAAGTTCGGGAATTTTCCCGGTGGGCCGGTCTTTTTTTCCCCAACCCCGGCATTTATTTATAGAAAAATATGTCAGTTCGAATTTGGTGTATGGAATTGGGGGCTGCTTTTTGTTGCCAGTCCGCCCCTGGGGTGATTAATAGCCGTTATTAAAAACCTGGTTTTCCCAGTAGGTTAATGGGTTTTTGGCAGAGTCGCTTAAAAGAAAAAAGGGACGCCGAAAGAACCGGGGAGACGCGGCCGTGTCCAAGAGTTACTTGCTTTCGTTTATTTATCGTTGGGCCTAGGCGGAATTGTATTCGGTTTGTTGTGCCTGTTTTGGCGCGAATTAGTAAATAGCGACGACTTCGCTGTATTTTAAATAAAGACCCCGTGCACCACATACCTCAGTTGCTGATGTTTGCTTGTAGTTGCATGGTCAACAGACGTGGTAAATAGAGGATATTGTAACGGGGATGGCAGGCAGCGTTTCCCCCGCCTATGGGCTTTAGCTGCTGGGAAACCTTGCTCCCGAACTGTAAATAGCGTTAATAATGTGTCTTAATGTTTCGTCCTTTCTTTAATGTGTTGTGTAGTAGTTTAGTTTTGGTAACTATAACTACTGGTGTCTTTGTGGTTGTGGGCTTGTTTAACTGTGCGTGTGGGGACCCTCTGTGTATTCGTGTGTTAGTTAGCTCTTTCCGCTGCCAGCTCGGTCTTTGTCAAGACGGTCGTAAGCGCATGCGTGAAATAAAGAGCACGTCTTTTTGTTAAAACGGTGTCTGACTCTATGCTTGAACCCAGCAGAGCAGTAGCACTCCGACAAAACGCTACAATATTGTTATATTGACAATTATTGATATTTTGACACAAAAAGCCGACAAAATAAAATAAAGGCTAAAAAAAAATCTACACATCTGTTCAGAAGTTTGGGAGTTGCCTGCTGTGTTGCCGGCTGGACACATAACTCTGATTGGCCTGATGCGATGGCCACTACACACCTGAGTTTCTGATGTAGGTCGTTTATCTATAATTAAATATTGTCGTAATATAAATCACTTCCTTAAAGCGGCACTACAATAGAGTTTCTATATGAATAACAGTACAGTGCACAGCCAAGTACTCTACGCCAGAAGAGCTGAAAAAAACGTATTTAAAAAATGTGAGTCTGTTGAGACATTCGCCTATTTAAAAAACAAAACAAATTAAGCTGCTTGACATAAATTAAATACCTTTCTGATTATAATAGAAAATGTTAACTCTTACTGAGTTTGTTCCGAGGCTTCATCTTGAACTGCTTTATCTTGAAGGTCTTGCTCTCGGAAACTTCTGTACAAGAACACGGAAGTGTGTCTATACTGATCTGTAAAGAAAATGTATTGCCCTTATTCTGCTGCACGTGCCTCTGGTTTACATACAAACTACAAAATATCACTCTTCCCCGAAAAGGTAAGCGAGGCTTCAGGAAGGAGGAGCAACTGTGGAAAAGTTCCCAAAGAAACTGCAAACATGTTTTGCTTGCCAGATAATAATTGTAAAACCAAGCTTGTCTTTTTGACTCTGAATCTGGATTTAAAGTTAAAATTTTGTTAACTTTAACTGTAACATCAGATTTATTTTTTAAACCATTCTTCAGTCAAATCAAACTGTCTTTCAAGCATGTCATCTCAAAAAATAAAAATAAACATCGCATTGAAGGCAATATGAATAACAGCAACATATTTTATGTAAATATAACATAGGCTATGTTAATATCTAAACACACTGCAGTGGACTGGTGTCCCATCCCGAGAGTACCTTTTTTAGGGGCAGATAACGTAAATTTTGTGCAATTCAATTTTGTAATTGCAGACTGTATGTCCTTGGGTGAAAAATTGTATTATAATAATGTGATAAACTTTACTTTATAATTACATTTTATACTTTACTTTACTAGTAACCCTCGTTTTAGAGAGTTTTAATAATTGGTTTTAATTAATTTTTATCACAGCATCATTGATTCAAATATCCATTTTTACATTCAATAATTATTACATTACATTCAATTATGATTAGACATAGCCCTCTTCTGTATATTTAACAGATTTATGATACAGAGGGTGCAGACATATACATATATATATATATATATAATATATCCTTAATAGGATAGCCACTATCGGGCAGTCGAACCTGAATGGAATTACTACTCTTTGTATCTTGAAATATATTAAGATACTCGGAAGCTTGCAGACATCAGTGTATAACTGCTGTCAATGAAATTTTATATTTTGGAAAATAATACATTTTCTGAAATTTTTCTCTTTTGTCGTTTATATTACATTCTATATTACAGTTATATTGCTGACCAATTTACGGTTGACATTGTGTTAGACCGCATGAGACCTGTGAGACCCTGAATTGCAAATGTGCAAAAAGAACTTAAAACCTTCAGTCACATGATCATAAAAAATTAAATAAAATGTAACAATTAGAAATCCTCAAATCCCACCATTGTTCGACATCACCATATCTACATATAATGACTACAGAAAACCAAAAACATCTTATCCCACACTGTGATTTTATCAACACTACAGGTAAATGAAGGTTAATGTTTACAAAAGGCAAACATCCTTTATGCCAGACATTAAAACAGCCCATGTGGCATCCTTTGTTTATTACATTGAGTTTCCAGAACTTTTCTGGGGAAAATATTGTAGCGTTTTGTCAGAGTGCTACTACTCTGCTGGGTTCAAGCATAGAGTCAGACACCGCTTTAACAAAAAGACGTGCTCTTTATTTCACGC
>JAOYSI010073392.1:0-19978 GCA_025775065.1 Hiodon alosoides
TATATATATAAAAACGTCGATTCTCCGGCACAAAGGGAGCTTCAACCTTCACGGATCTGTTGGCAGGAAACCCTGATTACGAGGGAGATCTGGCAAAATACTAGATTTGACTCCCAAAAACCTGGCAAAAACTAGATTTCTTTGCCAAGACTCCACCACCACACGAGGGGAGCGTGAGAAGGTACAGCTAGTCTCCTCCGATGCTAGGGGCTAGCCGCCTTCGAACCTACCACCTCTTCTCCACGCCGTTGGTACCGCAGGTTTGGAGTAGAGGTACGCCCTTCTCGATGGGACTAGCCTACAGGTGCCTGGGAAGCCAACCAGAGACAACAAGTTTCAAACTATTAATCGTTTATTTTGAGCATTCGACTGATCAGAAAATTCATTTTTAAAGCAGAACTGAATGTTCAGTGTTTCTATTCCCTCAGCAATCGAGGTGCAACAGGGTTCTTCCCTTGACAACAGGGTTCTTCCCTTGACAACAGGGTTCTTCCCTTGACAACGGACACAGATTGCCTGGTAAACCAGGGAGCTATCACACTAAATTTAAATGATATTTATGTACTAAACTAGCATATAACTAACAGTTATGTCTCTGAATGACGCCATGTGGTTTTTTCATCTCATTCTCCTGGCTAGAGCCTGCCACCACCATGTTTAGCTCTGCATGAGATATAGGACTGGGGAAATTTCACCGCAAATGAGAGGTTTTACATTTAAAACAACATTTACCTTGTTGGGCAGTCGGACTGGGTGATCGCAATAAAGTCTGATGGTTGTGGCTTGCCCTCGTGGGCTACACCACAAAACTTAACCATGCTGAAGAGATCACCATTATTATGTCATTATTATTTCATGCAAAGTCACCATTATTATGTCATTATTATTTCATGCAAAGTCACCATTATTATGTCCTTATTATTACATGCGAAGTCACCATTATTATGTCCTTATTATTACATGCGAAGTCACCATTATTAGGCCAAGCTGAATGAAAAAACCATGACCGGGGGTGCTCAACTACTGACTGGGTCTCATGTTATTGGATTTTTTTCACTGCGTCAGACGTTAACCAAAACTTTTGCTACCCGGCCAACGCCAATTCTGAGTTTTTAACAAACATATGATTTTGAAAAATATATGATAATAACAACAGAGTATGCGTCAATAGTTTTCCTCTGAGCTAATGATTATTTTCCAGTAAACTATAGATGGTGGCATTTTTTACCCTCTTTGATATGCTGACGATGTTGTCTGCACCCAATTAAATTTGCTTGCTCAAGCAATAGGTGCTTTGTGTAAAGTGCCCTTCGCCAATCCATAATTTGCTTTAGCAAATTTACATTTACATTGCTTTTCTTACGACATTCTGTGTTATTATTACTCCTTAACGGAACAATGTGATAAAAATTAACATTACACAAGGCAATGAGGTTTGGAGTGCGTTTTGCAAATTCCACAATTTCCAAAAATGGACACGAGCTTTCATTTTCAACAATCGTAACAAATCCTCGAAATAAAAAAAAAAATCTAATATTGACTTTTAATTCCACCAACTAAAATGTGTTGCCACGTATGTGTGTACAAACCATTAAATCTATTCTCATAACAATGATCCATCAAATTTAGATGTGGGAGCATTATATAGTGTTGTAAACTGTAAAAAGAAATATAGATGGTAAAATTATGGTTTACTATTGCCTGAGATTTAATGAATCTCACATAGTACGGAATCGGAACAACGTTTTTTATTTTTTCCGAAATAATTTAGTCCCAATAAAACATATGAATGATTAAGGGGACCATTAGATATGTGATAAAGGAACCTGAAGATATACCACTGTTCAACTTAATCTGACTGGCTGTCTCTCCATTTCACGGTTCTCGGTTTAATCACACTGCATGCATTACAACACACCATTGTCTACCCTTGACTGCTTCAAATTGGTCTTAATTACAGTGGCTGCATTTCAGATCAAAAGTTTATATAATCACGTTGTCACTTGTCACCTAGCCGCGTCGTCTAGCAACCAGATGAAGCAAAAAAAAACAAAAGACTATACCAGATATACCCAAAATAACAACAGAGGCTTCAGACTGCACATATAAGTCTTCTGTTGTGGTCAAATTATGCTAACTAAACCATAGCTAGCTCCTTTTAATGTTTGAAAAAAATACGTCACCGAACCCCATTAGCCGACCATTGTGTCTTGCTAGCCAACCATGCCACGGGCCCCTAATGCAGCAATGATTCGGACCAACAGTGAGGCACTGACTAACCTGCTAACGTTTGGTTCACGTGAGGAGAGTTGAGGGCATTCCGGCTGCATCTCTGAAGATATGTGGAGAAACGGAGGTGGTAGCTGAAGCTCTCCCAGCTGATAGGGGCCCATCCCATCCCATCCCACTGTCGGAGCTAACAACCTGGCCTGGTACGACATTGCAGCTCTCAGCAAAATTCGGGGTGAATGGGAGGGACTGTTGTCACCGCAGGCTGATCGTCGTAAACGGATAATCTCTCTCCAGACGAAGCATGCCAAGCCATAACCAGGGTTTTCCACAGCCCTCCACACCGGCAGCGTGGGCTCTCCAGGCAGCGGAGGCAAACCCGACAGGACTCTGAATCTGACTCTGACTCTGACTCTGTATCTGACTCAGCCGCCTCCGAGAAGGGGTCCTCTTACGGTTCCCCAACACCTGAGGAGCTTAAGGGTCTCAGCTGGCCGTTTCTCCAGGTCAGCGGCGGGGCGACGTCTTGCACATTCCGTTCCACCGTTCTCTGTCTGGGGACGGAGATCTGTGCGTCCTTCTCCTCGGTTCCTGGACAGTCCAGTCACCTGAGACTGAGATCTCAGTCTCATTCACCTGAGATCTCCTTGCTGGTAACCCATGTGCCCCCCGGGGGTCTTCAGATCGCCCCCGGCCAAAGCTTGCTCATTAGAAGCCATGGACTGGTGCTGAGCCCGGTGGATTTTTTTTTTCTTTGTCTGAATTAAAAAAGAATGGATGTCATGCCCGCCGTGATTTTGTGAGATCAATGGCGCATGACGTGAGACACACTGACGCAAGATTTGGCATGACCGCCCATTCATATTTGAAAGGGATTATATTCCGAAATCTATTAAATTGGTTTTACATTTGAATTGTATCTTAATTTTAACACCTCCCTAATGTTCATTTTGGGGATTGCCCCTATCTGAATCCCAGCATAATTTACCTGTCAAATTAAAAAGTCAATTTTATACTGAGCTTAACGGAGGGAGGAAAAAGGTGCTGAGGAGATTCCTGCTGGCCCGAAGCCGGTGCAGAGTTCAGTGCAATACTGAAACATTCCCCTGGGGGGGTTATCTATTTTAGCCCATATTCCTTTGGGGAGTGCCTTCAGAAAAGGAAAGGAAAAAAAAACCCAGATATTGGATTTCTCAGTAGATCACTCTGGGCCGCCATAGAGCTCCTATGCTATGCATTTTCCCCTTTAGTAAAACACACAGCTTTGCTTCTCTCAGGAGACGGAGAGCTGAAGCGTGCTGCGGATATCATCAAACTTAATCAATGCATCTCAGCCAGTTTTCAGGGTATAGATGTTTACAGAAACATCCTAGGCCTCTGGGGATACCAGTGGGCACCCTACGGGGTGTTTCACAAGTTACCGAAAATTCACGGGCAGCTCCCATTGTGCCGGCTTATGAAAGACTCAGCAACTCCTGAGAGAGGTGTTAATGCAAAATAACACGTATCTAAGGCATTAAAAAACTGCATAGCGCACACGCGAAGTCAAATTACCACCGCTAAAGCGTTTCTCAAGCATACCTAAATGTGTTTAGGCCTTATTTATAAACGTTATTAAACATGGCCATTTCACAAATATTAGGTTATTCTCTAATTCATGAAATATGACCCTTTCCAACTATCGCTGCTGACAAAGGGGTTATTATGATTTTACGATCGATAAGATACAAATTTCCAGAAAGTATTTTTTTTTTTTCGCTTTAAAAATGTAAAACAGGAAAATTTTATTTAGAAATGCCTGAGGTTTTTAATAGTGCTCCAAGCCATATGTTCTGAAATAATCATGTATGTAAACTAATAGAAACCATCTCCACGCCATGAGGAGAAAAAATGTAATTACCTGCCCATCTATGACAAACTGACAGCTATGATATTATTCCACCACAGTCACATAATTCGCTTCTGGCCGTTCTGATACGAGAGGACAGTTGGGTTGTGCGGTGTGTACAAGGGAATCATGTTTTATGATTATCTGAATCAAGTGGAAATTTCAGATGACTTTAATTGAGCTGAAAGCATAGCAACGAGGCTCACTGCAGACATAGCAAACAGACTGTTTTTTACACAACATTTACTGTTGCTCCACGGCAAGTTTTGAGGCTAACGTGATATGTGCAGAATCTAAAACGGTTTGTTTAAGAAAATCATAACCGCTTCGTTGAGATTTCATAGCACGCAAAATCGATGGGCAGTCCAAAGGCAATCAGCAGGTTTTTATTAGCTGGAATCTGACAGGGCTTTCCAGCACACTCTGCTTTAGAATCTGGCACCTCAGACACCTCAGACACCTCAGACACCTCAGACACCTCAGCTCACGGTGCTTGGCTGCTGGTCAGAACGCAGCTGAGTTTTCAGCGGTTCTCTCCGATAGCACATCCTGTTTTCGTTTTCGAGGTTGCAGTTCACATGAGCTGGCCTCGAGTCTGTCAGAAATGATAACCTGAAACAAGCTGAAACAACCAGGAACCGAGGCAGCGGCGGAATTTCCGTACCATGGCTCCAGACATGTGCTTAATTAAACTCAATTCAACTAATTCCCATGCATTTTCTCGAGATGACAAAATAAACTTTACACCTGAACACTTGTGCGCTATGCAGTTTACACTATTTTAATATCTGTAGGCCTACTAATATTTAATATCATGCTACCAATCATGTGGCTGTTCTGTTTGCTTCAAAGGGTTTGCATAAAAACACACAACCAATATACAAAAACATTGCATTTCCTAGCTATCTTTTATTTATTTTTTTTAAATTACTTTTGAATTGTAGAGAGCTTTCATTAATCGATCTGATGTGGGCAAGCTATGAGCAATGAATTTCAACAAATGATTTCTAAACTGACTTAATTTGTTTTTCAGCTGTTCAGCCACAGAGGGAAACAACCAATGAATCGAGGGGTTCGCTGACAAATTATTATCTCTTTGCTCTGGATAAAAAACGTGTCACTGTTAGCGTTAAGGTCAACCTGCCGTCAACCATGTATGTAATGACCACTATGGTTGCAGTGCAGAGAAACAAAAGATTTTTAATTAGTTAGCTGTATATTGGTTTGAGAAACAACCAGGGAAGATCACAGTTGGCAGAATGCATTTTTGCCGGATTCCCAGGCTACAATAAAATAATTTATGAGGGTCAATGCGCTCAGGGAGGAACTGGTATGAATGCTAATCTGGTGCATTTATACTGATTAGGAACAGAAGAATGTATTTACAGTGTCAAGAAATACAGGCTGTGGGACGCATTATTTCACAATGCCCAGGAAGAGACAAACTAAATCATTAAATTCAATGAATAAGTGATTTGTTTGAGTGTATAATTTACAACTGCCTAGCAATACATATTATCAGTTTACTGAAGAACAGCTAGATCTTATCTGAAGCACTGCAGTGAAGACTTGATACGTTCAGCCACACTGGGGTAACATGTTGAAGTGACACGGTGATACTGTCGGCGAACATTTTGCCTATTGGCATTAAACAAACCCATTAAAACCTGTGCAGTTACAGCAATGACCTGTCACCTTTAAAAAAGAAATATTACAGTTTCTAAAACATAATCTTTGATGCATTTTGTTGACATTTTTTTATTTACCTTGTTTGCATTTTGATGTCGTAGTAATTTACAAGTGTAACGGTGTAAATGCTGCAAATATCAATTTGCATTTCAAAATTAAGTCATAAATATAATTTGTACATTTAATTAAAAAGTTGACTTTTATCAGATTTTTAATGCACTTGTCATTCTGCTGCTAAATTGGGTTTCTGGAAACACCAAAGGCAGTTCCCAATAAGGATGTTCTTTTGTCAGGGTTACAGCAGAGCAATCTGGGGTTTAGGTGATACTGCACAATTCTTGATTAATGAATTCCTGCAGTTCAGTTATTCCTGGCGCAGGGTCTGGCTTCTGCACAATTTAATGGCAATCAGCCCTCGCCTGTCTAATTACAAACCCCCCCCCAAAAAGCAATCACCAGGAGAAGAAACACCATTGGTCTTTTTTTCAGGAGTATAGCCAACATGCCAAAAACAGTCAGCTGAGATACCCAGAGGAGAGCGCAACCACCAGGCCTTCAGCGCGCTGTCATTCACTCACCACGGACTTGAACCGGTCACGTTATCGCTATCGCCATGACGACCATGACGCCCATGACGACGACGACAACTGTCGCCATCGCCATCGGCAAAGCCAGTCCTTGGAATAGGAATAGATTGAGTCGCAATATTAAGCATACTTTGGATGGTAGCTACACAGCGTACTTAGCTAACGTTGGCATAATTTCCTCTCATTCCATTAAACCTTACTCTAAATAGACTGATGCGAATGATGTCATTATGACAGCCAAAAGAGGAAAGTTGAAGATGAATGTCTCCGATTCAAAGAGAAGCAGATTGCAAGTACTTAAGTAAAGGCAATGTGTTTGCTGTGCAATGAATGTGTGTCAGTAGCTAAATAATTCAATATTAGGAGGCTCTTAGAAACGAAACATGCGTCATTTGGAAGCATGTTTCCAGAAAGGTCCAAAAAACCATCACCGTAAGTCAGCTTGCCTCATATGAGCGAGGCTGCGTAACTCTGGGGTGGTCCTGCCCTGAACAGGAAAGAGCAGTCCCGGGGCTTTTATTCTTGTTTAAAAAACAAGTCACTCGGTCCTCCAGCGACCTCAGTTTTCCTGCATGTGGTGTTGAGGAGCCCAGCTGAACAGAGAGGAGTAAATGTATTTACCCTTTAAAGTGGAAATGGAAAATGTGATCATAATGATTGTAACAAAGGACCATGTGCATGTTCCATGAATCTCAGGGGGCCTAGAACATATTTTTAAACGGTCAGGAAAACCCGATCTGAATAATCGTAAATGCCATATTTGTCAGACCCGTCACGCCATATTGGAAGTTTGTTTGATTAGTATTGATTATTGTTAGCATTGGTCAGGTGAGAAACAGCTGGAAGACTCACACCGTTGAAAGATCGGGGTGTTTCTCCCGTCCGATCTGCGGGCAGAATCGAGCCTGCGCTTCAATCCCCCCAAGTTGCCAAGCAGCCCGACAACAGCCCTGAGCCACATGTGCCCACATTTTTAAAAAACACATGCGTTTCAGCTTAAGTGGATTGTCCCAGCTCCCAGCGCTGATTAGCGCCGCACGTCAAGCTCTGGCTTGATTCACGCAATCAGGATTGTGAGGCGCCGGAGCTCTCCGGTGACCCTGACCGGTGCCGTCCTCAACAGCCTTTCCTGCAGAGAATGATTCACAGGCTGAATCATCAGTCCCACGATAAGTCAGAATAGATACATTTCATTTTGATTGATTACTGTTATCATTTTACAAAGGTCCTTCAAAATAGATCTTTTCCAAAAAGAAATAAATAAGGTCTTACTGTATATGAGAATAAAAACTCGCTGTGTGTGCCCTGTAGCTAAATTAAGCACCGTGTAATTGTCTCCATATCAAGTGTGAACGGCTGCACGTGTAATGTTTTATTTATTGCTGCTGAATGGTGATGGGCACGCTTCACTCAACTGATTTGTTTGTTTAGCTCCCCCCCAGCCAAAACTGCTGCCAAAAGTCGGAAATGTGTGGGTTGTTTTGCAAACACCAAACATGCAAGCGCAAATCGCCCTCTGTCGCTGCGCTCTCGGTATTTTGCAAATGCGCATCAAGATTCGCACACACACACATTAAGCCTTTCTGATGAGCGAATCACTGCACATACCAAAAGGGGACCCCTTGTATTTCTGACAGTTGCTGGGCAGAAAACCTTAGCCGATATACCTAAACTAACAAAGATTCAGAGCTTCCTGGTTGTGTTTAGTTTCTCACTCATGTGATGCTCGGAGACTTGATGAGCCCGTTGTGTCAGGAATGAAAATATCTCCTTCAGTGTGAGGGGAAAAGGGTATGTCTACAGCTGCTTCGGGAGAGGCTGGTGTGACAGTGGGCTTTCAATACACAAAGCTAATTTTAAAAATCACAATTATATCAGAACACATCTAAGCGAAAACACGAAACGTTTTGGAGAATTTGAAGTAAAGCGATGAGGATGAGAGTCTGTTTTAAAGCATGCCAGCTACCAGGGGTACACAGTTTAAGTTCTGAAGAAACAAACGATGAGGCATCTGGCTGGGGAGAAGAGCAAACAAATTGAATTTGCCCCGATTTGTTGAGGAAGGTTGTGTACATTTAACAGTCTAGCATTTGCTTTAACAAAACTTGCCCCGGAGCGCTATAACGCAGGCAAGACATTTGCACCACCAAAGCTATGTGTGAATTTTTCATCTGTGAGTGAAATATATTCAGCTGCAATAATATGAGCTGGTTAAGTAATATTTCATTAATGAATACTTCCTTCTTTACTGAATTGTACCTAAAGATATTATATTCTGTGTGCGTTATAGCTTATATAACCCAATTATAGAAGACTGCAGTAAAGAAATTTGAAACAAAAAAAAAACTGACTTGAAGGCAGTGATACATTAAGTTTTGCACTTTAGTCTTCGTAACGATTGTCGTGATCGGACAAAAAACTTTCCGCAGCCTTTTCCTGAACAACTTTCAAGAACAACCTTGGAGTGGGTTTTGAAAAGTTCTGCTATCGTCGAGACGCCAGGGGCTGTATAGTCAAAGTAATCCTAATTCTCTCTGCTTTATCCGATTTTGATTCCTTGTGTAACTGGTCGTGAGTGGATGAGAAAGTGTTTCAGTTACGAGGAACTGCAATAACCAATTAACTGCAAATTAGCAGGGGCGAACAAACCGCCGCGCCTCAGGAATCATTAAAGTTACCGCTGCCCCGACTGGAGATGCCCCCCCCCCCCCCTTTCTCTGTTCTTCCATTTTATTGGTCAGCTCTGGCGTGCACAGAGAATCTCATATTTCTGGTATTATTTTATGAGTCGTTTAAAAAAGATTTCTGGAATAATCACACGGAATTCCAGAATTAATTAATCGAGTTATTTATTTGGAAGCATCTCCTTGCCGGTTGTACAATGGCCTTGGAGTTCGTCGAATGCCTTTTGGTATTTGGTAAGTCCAAATCGTCGGTCCTCATAACTACAGGAAAATAATTTTGATGGACAGTATAGCCAGGCCCAATGATTAGTTATTTGAAAGGAAAGTATTTTTAAAAAATAAAGATTTAAAGCTGATTTGAAACATTCTTATTTCAGTTTTGTGAAGCCCCTTTTCAGTTTAAAATTAAGTAGAAGGGCAAGATGTGTTATTTTCAAGGATTGAAACATTCTCAAGGGCCAATTTACTCATCCGACATAGGTTGGAAATACATTATTTAGAAGAATAACATTTCTTGAGAATCTCAGGGTATTATGTAGGGTATTAGGTGGTATTATGTATTACCGTTTTTAAATTTACATAAAGCTGTTCTTATTTGTATTGTTTATTCATTACTATCTACTATACATTTTAACTAAAATGCATTTAATTCATATCCAACGCCTAAACACATAGACATGTCTGGGTTAATACGATATTTTATTAAAATAACATTTTTCAACCTTTCAGGTGATAATGAATTCAAACCAATTCACTATGAAGTTCTGTATTATCCTGAGCCGTTCAACCGAGCCGTAATTCCTCCCTTTTCAGATGAGAGATCCAATCCATGCAAAGATCATTTCCAGCCCGACCCGGGCCACTCGGGCTCCACAGTCAGTGCTGCTGGAATGTGATTAGGGAAAAAAAAGAATTTCTCATAAGGATTCGCTGACCTCGCACACAGGCAGGGTATTTTGGTCTGCATCTGGATACGGAAGGCATGATTCAGCCATTCATTTATCCAACTGCGGGTGAGTTTTGTGTCCGTTTACTTTTCACCAATATGCATTGTGCAAACAACGCGCCAATGAGAGTCTCAGCCTGATAATCCGTGTGGGACACCTTCATCACACAGACGCTGACCAGGACGCCGGTATAGATGGAACAATCAGCGGACTCCATTTGTATGCACGTGTGCTCTTCAACTGACACCTCTCTAGTAAAGCCTGGCGATTATTGAATTTCAAATGGTGCAAATGGCACCTGTGAAAGGAACGCAATCTAGACTGGATAATGCACAACGTGATTATTTGTCAGTATCCAAAAGCCTATTTTTTGCAGGGTTAATTGGACAATTTTGCTCACAATCTAGGAATGGCTTTTTCTTCTCAAAATATACTTAGTCGTGTTAATATACCTTCAGCACCAATCCACTCACTATAGACATATTAGAGGAATACAATTTAGGCTAATTTCAGTAGTGCAATTATTTTATTTAGCAGCCTAGTGTTGTAGTTAAGCAACAGACCCCTTTTGTCATGAATTGCAGTTAAATTGTTCTTGGTGACAAAAGGAAGCAGATTTTAGCTGGTAAATTCAAGCCTGTCCAATTGCACATGACAGGAAACCTACACAACCAGAGAAAAGTCGCGTGAACCACTCGCCCCCCGGAGAGTGACCAGAGCCGGTTATGAATCCAGGACTGTGACACTGTGAGGCCCCGGAATTAATCACCCAGCTACCATGCCACCCCCAAAACATTCCTCTCATGGTAAGTGTGAAAATAAATTAGAACGAGAGATCATTCCATAGGCACAAAAGGCAGTGCAAAACCGTGAATATAGACACGGTTAACAGGGTTCGTGGAGTGGTGAGATGCCCCTATGGATGACCGCACTTGGTCCTACACCCTGGTCCGTGGCACAGGACCAGGCACCTGCACAAGCTGCTGCAGCACGGACGACGGGCACCGCCCACGTATGGTCGCCAACACACAGCCGGCTCCGCTCGTCAGCGGACTGACGAAGGAATTCAGGCCATAAAAACTGAAGAAGGGGAGAGACGCAGAGACACCCAGAGTCCAGAAGACTAGAAGACTAGCAGTTGTTTGATCGTGACATCTTTGGATAATTAAACAGGGTATGCAATAGCCAATTGTTCACTTGTGGTCTGTATTTCCCCTTTGTACCCTCTATTCACTGATATAGAGGAGTTATTGTAACATTTCCTGCTATGGTCTATTGTTCGGTGTGAGGAAAATCAATGACTCTTTCCACATTTTTTACCTAGCTAAGCACTTTTATTGAATTACGTCCGACTGGGAACTTTTCGTAGCACTTGGGAGAAGCTGTCTTTACCAATTAACTATGCAATGTGTTTAATTTGATTAATTTCTGCACTACCCTCATGTAATGGGGGTTCCCCTTATTCTACTGTCTTGAAATGTAAGGATTAAACTTTAACACTGAAGCAACAAAGGGGGCAAACAAATGCTCCTGTTACAAAACTGAACATGTCATTTCAGTATGTACTGAAACGCCACCAACGTCAATACGTCCGGAGATCAGTAGGGGGTGCTGTGTCCGTTGGAGCGGTTGAGTCCAGGGATGGATTTGAGTAGGGGCCCAGATTTCCTGACCATGCCCTGTGGTCTTCTCCTCTCCTTTGGTCACCCAGGAGAGATAAGAAGGGGAAGGGGAAGCCAAACTCATTCAGGAATCTTGTTCAGTTAGAGAGCAAACCCAGCCATTTCTGCTTCCTGGTGGAAGAGCTCCCATTTATGCTGCCTCCTTAATTATCAGAGTGGAGACAGGTGGGTGACGAACTGAGAGCTGACAGCTGTTATGTAGGCCCAGCAGGTTCAGCACCAGGTCAGCTCCCCTTCTCCTCTGCTTGGCGGTTTCCGCACTGGACAACCACTGCTTCCCAGTGTAAGGGGCTGGTCTTCGGGCCCTCCCTGTGGGAGGCAAAGCGCGGCTGGTTTGCACATTAGCCACGTCAGCTTGAACCCCTGCTTCTGCATGTAATCATTTTGGGTTCCTGACTGGGAAGAGAATACAAACTGTTTTTTATGACGTCTTGTGTTTAATTTGCACCATAATATTGGGTTTACAATTTCAATTTTTCCTGTAATATTGTGTGGTGTTTTTCCTGTAGAATCCAATCAGCTGCAGTCGAATAAGCATATATATATATATATATATATATATATATATATGTTACTCTGGAGATCGACTGCTTTCAGTTGCAAGCTAATTATCATATCTGGTCTCATACAGGGCCTGCAGCAAATTTTATTTTGTATAATCTGATTTGTGCAGATACCTACATAGACGAGCCAACTACCACATGCCCCTAAGTACAATGTTTTAATCCAAGTTCTAAATAAACCCATCTCTCTGTAATGGAGTCTCACCATGTTTCAGATTTTTCTGAGGGTGTACAGTCAGAGTGGCTGGTAAGATATAATATGCAATAAAATGCCCAGATTAGTGTCTGAGTTTTGGGTTTCAGTTCAACACAGGTGCAGACTAATGCACTTGGGAGGACTATTTTGGGTCGCACAACAAGCATAACCTATCATTGTGATTAGAACTGTTGACTCCCAGACATTGAGCAAAACATCGGTTCAATCTCATCTGCCTGTCTTCCTATTAACGAACAGTAATTATATAATCAGCCTTAAGGAACATGGCTGGTATGTCGTAATCAAAGGTTCGAAGCATCAGTGATAACACGAATCAAATGCTGGCAGGGCAGTGATAAATTATAGATTCACAACGGAGTACAGTGTAAGACTGACAGTTTATAAGCCAGATCACGCTCAGAGCCCCTTAACCAATTAGAACAAATAAAGCAGAGAAGCTGGATCCAATTAGACATCCACGTTCCATGCATGTCAAAAGATTTTGAAAAATGCTACAGCACGGCAAACATGGTTTGTGACTTTCGCAGCTAGTTCAACAGCTGGAGGACAGAGGAGAAATATGGTTCTGCCTGCATCGCAATGTTGGCATGGAGAAAGTATCCATATTGATTTTTCTTCAATAGTCTTCAAAAAGCTGAAAACCAACATTAAACTAGAGCAAACAAAGGCAGGTGCTCAGCAGCAATTCAATACCTGTTTGACCCTAACTTTTTATACATTATGGCTGGGACCAAATCAAAACTTGACAACCCGCCAATCACATCTGATAAAATTGCGGTCCAAGTTTTGATTTAATCCCAGCTTGTGCATCAATTTTCAAGCATGGAATTCACCATACAGCTAGCTGTAATGGACTACAAATGTATGAAGTGTGTGAATACGTGCGGAATTCAAAATAAAAATAACCCAGCACAATTTTTTAATCCTTAGGCAATTATTATACACGTTATTATATTGCCTGAGATACTTTTTGTTTGGGCACTGGATTGAAAATTAATTTATTTTCATTAGCCAATGTTAATCATACCAGAAATACCCTATGTTAATCACATGCCATTGAAATGTATGGATTTAGGCTCAATGTTCAATAGAAATGGGCTAATTAAAACGGCTAATTAATTTGACTGTGAATCCTCAGAAAAGTTTAAATGAGCATTGTTCAACATGAAAACTAATCAAAAATTGTTCAACATTTAAGCAACGTGTCCACTCAGTCAAGACATTTCCATAGATGTCTCCTCGTGTATGAATTTAATTGCTTTTTAATGCTTTGGTTTTTGAATGGGGTAAAATGTGTCTAATGACCTCAAAAACCTGCGTGCTCCAATAAAGTGTTGTTATTGGATGTTGATATTAGATGTTCCTTACCGTTGAACCTGTATAAATATTGACGGGTTCTGATGGAGTGGGCGTGGCAAGTGGTCATGTGATGAGGACCCTGGATCAATCCTTCAATTCTCCATGTAGGAAAGAAGGATTTAAGCTGCTTTAGGGAGCTCTGTGATGGAACTGGGAGGAAAAAACCCCCAGAAACATCCAACTCAGCACACATCGCTGCTCGCAAACTGTTGTTCAGCAAAACTAGCAGATGATCTCAGTGGTTAAGACACTGGATTACACAGATGGTTCCTGTATTTCAAGTTCATATCCCATGAAGGACGCAGTTTCTGTGCCTTGGAGGGAACTACTTCACCGGAGTAATACCGGGGTTATTTTAGTAATACCGCGCTGTATAATGGGGTAATGGCTCTGTAAAATCATTCTGTTTCTAACACAGAATACTGAGACAGAAAACAATGTAAATGGCACTGATCGTGCAAGGACATGCTCCGATTTTTATTTAAAAGACTGGATTTGAATCAGAAACAATGTATCCCAAATGTATTAGAAGTCTGGACCATATCGAATGGCGTTTTTTCTGCTTCTTTTTCAGGTGGACTTTTCCATTTAATATTGACACTTTGAGAGACCCAAACAGGAAACAGTAGTCCGTTGCTGTCGGCAACGCATATCATTGCACAGAGCACTGCAGGGAAGTTTCTCTCCGAAAGCTGTCCGTCTCCCCGTTCTGCATCGGCGGGGCAATTTTGCAGCCACTTCCTCCTACGTCGGGCTGCTCCTGATTAAACCAAGGACTGAAACGGGGAACATGACATCCCCACCGTAATTGGCGTGAAAATGGAGCGAAAGTGAGAGTGAGGAGAACTTAAAAAGTCGCTTTCGGCCCACTTCTTTGTAACTCAGAAGCACACAGAAATGTTTTACAGGGAATTGGGAAAAGCATAAGGAGAGGAAATTGAGAAAAATATAAGTCATGATAAAAATAAAATAAAAAAAAAACTCTTATGTTTTATTTATGGCAAGGCAATTATGCTGAGAAATCTATATTTTCAGCCATTTATGTAAATTATTAATTATCTTGATTAAAGGAAACAACAATAATGCCCCCGATACAATTTCTGTTTAATTAATGTATTTTACAGGTGGCCACTGAGTAACTATTAGCCTTGGGTCTACCATATTAAATGGCCCTTATCCATTATCAAAATGCATTTTCAAATGCTTCATCTTGACGGATGTGTCTTCTGGAGAAAAAAAGAGTGGTAAGTACAGAAGAACAAATTCCCAGTAACTGCATTATCAATCCTGCAACAATGGCCAAGCATGACGGGGAGTGAATCGTATTGTGTTCCCACGTGAATTAACGAATCGTATCGTGACATTCCCACTTGAATTAGCGAATCGTATTGTGATGTTCCCACGTGAATTAACGAATCGTATGGCGATGTTCCCACGTGAATTAGCGAATCGTATGACGATGTTCCCACGTGAATTAACAAATCGTATCGCGACGTTCCCACGTGAATTAGCAAATCGTATCGCGACGTTCCCACGTGAATTAGCAAATCGTATCGCGACGTTCCCACGTGAATTACCGAATCGTATTGCTACTTTCCCACGTGAATTAGCGAATCGTATCGCATCCTTCCCACGTGAATTAGCTAATCGTATCGCATCTTTCCCACGTGAATTAGCGAATCGCATTGCGGCGTGCCCAGGTGAATTAGCGAATCGTGTCGCGACTTTCCCATGTGAATTAGGGAATCGTATCGTGACGTTCCCACGTGAATTAGCAAATCGTTTCGCGTCCTTCCCACGCGAATTAGCGAAGCGTATTAAATGGCCGTTCCCACTAGGGAATCGTAACGGTCCTTTGGAGTTCTCTCACTTTAATCGGCCAGGATTGCAAAGCCTATTATGCTGTTGTTGTTTTTTTTCCCCCCCGATGCCAAACTTGTACTCGGATGCCAAGTTAAACATCTGACAGGGGCTCTCTTACGCTTCCTGTTAATCACAAACAGGCCTCCCTTCCGACACCAGATATTGATCTCATCAAGCACCTCAGTGATGGCTTAACCAATATGCGGCAACGATCGGCTCCTGTTGAGCTTCCAGTTTACCCTTCAGACTTCTCTCTGAAAATTCATCCTGGCTTTCTGCCGTTCAGCACAGATGCCCATCATTACCCTGAACGCAACGCTGAGCAGCGGCAGACAGCCGTCCTTGTTTCCCGTCGGTCTTCGTGCTGTTGTTATTTCTGTAAATCTCACCTGCAGTGGCAGATTTTTACAGCACATTAAGGTCTGCAGATGACATACGCGTTCCTGTGTCTCCTCGGCTTCCCGTTGTCCGTTTCGGCCGTGAGACTAAAATCTAACATCTTCTCCAGCGTGCTCGGGCGCAGGATGTTACTTCATGGTTTTAATATAGAAAAGCCAACCCATGGTGAGCGGAGTTGTTAAAAATGTCTGCCGTACGGGTTTTCTTCAACAGACAGAATACAATGTTAAAACCATGTTCCGGCATCGCTCTCCTGCAAACGCAGACCAGAAACAGGGGCTGAACTGACAAAACGTTCAATGCAGGATGAACTGTACATGGTAGGAGGCCAACCACGAAGAGGAGCCTCCTAGCTCTACCTGTCAGAGACGTCTGAGACTGGCTTAAATTCAAGTTTCCTCTCGGACTTTAATCTCCACAGACTTCTCATTGGACAAGCAGACAACCTGCGTGTTACTAAGGGAACGGAAACCAGAGTGAGGCGTCAAGCTCAACTAAGGTGGTCCGAATGAAGAAAGAATCATGGCTCTGTTAGTGTTAGTGTCAGATTGATGTTACAAATTGCACGCGATCCCACACAAATAAATGCCTAATAAGTTAAAAAAAACAACATAATTGACTTTGGTTAATTCGCTAATGTTCACCTCTCTGCAAAGACTGCCGCAAAATAAAACAATTTACATGCAAAAAGAGTAAAGTATTAGCATGACCTGAGGAACAATAAAGAAGAAAATTTTCTCAATTCATGCAAAAAAAAAAAATAACATCTCATTCTGGGCATTTTATTCCGCATTAAAGTTGCATTACAAGCTCTCCGCCAGGCTCTGGTTTCTAGGCACCTCCCAGCATTCGAAATCACAGCGAACGAGTGAACTGTTAATTTAATGACTTTAGTTGGATTGATTTAAAAAGGCTTGCTTCCATCATTCGTGCCAGTCCTTGCTGAATTGCTTCCTATTAGCAACCTGCCCCATTGTGTCTATCAAAACACCAACCGATTGAAAGATTTTCTCTGTTGTTAGATTCCATGCAACACCATTTTAGTGAGAAAATGTTGTCACAGACATGCAAACAATAATAAAAAATAAATAATGAACCAGGTGTTGCACTACAAAAGGATACTGTTTTATTAATGGAAAGACATTTAGATGACAACAGCTAAAAAAAATAAATAAAAATTGTTTGATTTCAACCTGCATGTTAAATCTTAAATAACACTTGCTAACCTTTTGAAAAGACAAAAGACCTAAAAAATGTTAAATTTGGAAATAAGAGATTTTTTCCTCTTCCATGTGAATTCTTTACTGAGCTGTCCTGTATTTCATTAAAAATTCATCATCGACGAGCTCCCAGGTAGACTAGTCAGAGCACACACTTCCCTGAAGCCCTATGATTCAGATCCGCTGGCTGCAACCTGGACCATTAGAAAGTCCCATGTGGCGACGGACAATTTGTTGAGCACCACCTGGGGTAGGGTGGGCTCAAGTTAGCATGGGGGGGTTCTCTGCTACCGGCGAAGAAATTCACTGATCTGACTCAAAAATATACATTCATGTCTTTCTTTCTGAAATTCAATGACCGAGTCTTTCACTGTTCCTCTCCAATACAACGCAGCTGATCTCTTTATTTATTTGTGTTTCCTTTAACCTCATAAAACAACGGGGTGATTTATTACAGTTTTCCTTGGGAAACGCTGGTCAGCACTGTTATCACTGAAAACACCAAAAGGACATTTGAGATCACGTCATTGGGTACAGCAGCACTTGTAATCAGATGCCCTTTGCAGATATGTTTGCAGAAGTCCAGTGTATTCATGCATTATTTGGGAAGCAGATCTTTTTGGAGGAGAAGACCTTGTTATCTCTGGAGGGGCAAGATAAGTGTCGGAGATAGTGATGAGAGGTAAGGTGCTGGATCAAGATCAGGTCTTTTCTGCGGCGACATTGGACTGCAGATGACGCTGTACTGCCGGCAGGTTTCGTCTTGGGTCGTTATAATGCGGGGGGGGAAATTAAGGCTGAACTGGAGGAGTTTGCCTTGTTTGTTAGAAGTGAATCAGATCACGAGATACAGCAGGATACGTAAAGGCCACGCCATCCAAGGCCAGGGTACGGTTATTGCAGTTATGTCTGCCTTCACAGCTGGCGGTACAAAAGAACAGAAACAGGCGACTTGGCAGGGTAGCGTATCTCACCTTGCAATCACGGAAAACTAAAACCTACACACTCCTGTCCACATTCTCCAACATGGGTCTTCAGGGGATCACCACTGTCAAAGCTGCAAGTTTTCGGATCAAAACGACAATGGAGGGTGAGGACCTTCAAAACGACAAAGGAGGGTGAGGACCTACAAAACGACAAAGGATGGTGAGGACCTACAAAACGACAAGGGAGGGTGAGGACCTACAAAACGACAAGGGAGGGTGAGGACCTACAAAACCACAAGGGAGGGTGAGGACCTACAAAACGACAAGGGAGGGTGAGGACCTACAAAACGACAAGGGAGGGTGAGGACCTACAAAACGACAAAGGAGGGTGAGGACCTAGCCCAAGAAGTAAATATTTCCAATGAAAGAAAACCCTACTGAAGCTCAAAAACCAAACCAAAAGAAGCAAATGGACACTCTAGCCAAAGACAGACCGCTGGCTTCGACTTTTCTCCCTAAACCCCTTTACTTTTAAATTGATTTTTATAAAACGTCACTCAGTCCATTACAACAGTGCTTTTGTGTCATTATGGAAAGCGCTGGAAAGAGTGGCCTTTTTTTTTAGCGTTGCCTTCTCTTTTAAAACCATTGATGACAGCAGATTTGGATAGGGCGCTATACACTATCACAGGAACAGAAAAGTTAACCTGTCTATGATCTATGTGGAAGCTGTTTAATGATCAAAAGTAAATCTCTGGCCTTAATGCATTTTATTATACTATCAGACACTTCAAATGATTTACTGTATGGCCACGCTCAATTTCTATTCCATGGATAATACGGTCAGTGATTGCCAGTCAGGAGAATCATAAACAATCTGCCAGTCATAAGAGTATAATCACAGCCCTGCATTGTGTCGCATCTCTGAGCGAGTGATTTGTGGACAGGTGGTTTTGATATAAGCATGCTGGGGCTTAATTATTGCCAATTCCAACATAGCGACGTCGGACCTGAAGTCAATTCACAGGGGGCGTTCTAAAGAACCTATCTGCCACATTTTTCACTGGCCATCTGCGCTAGGGGGTCCATGTCTTATTGACTACCTGATTAAGCAACTGGAAATGACAGCCAAACACAAATTTCACACGAAAGTAGTAGTTGTAGTAGTAGTAGTAGTAGTACTTTATTTAAGTAGGTCCCGACCATCTCAACATCCATCCCCTGGGTGTGGACAGGGATCGAGGGGGCCCTAGTCCTAGTCCTCCGGAAGTCCATCGCCATCTCCTTCGTCTTAGTGATGTTGAGCAGCAGATGGTTTCTCACGCACCATCCCACACCAGGCCCCTATACTCCTCCACCTGACCATCCCTGATACACCCCACAATAGCAGTGTCATCAGAGAACTTCTGCAGATGGCACGTATCAGAGATGTATCTGAACCGGAGGTGTACAGTGTGAACAGAACTTGAGGAGCCCCTGTGCTGCTCACCACCTGGTCTGACACACAGCTCTGTAGCCACACAAATTGTGGTCTGTCAGTCAGATAATCAACAACCCAGGAGACTAAGGGGGCTTCCACCTGCATTTGTCTCAACTTCTCTCCCAGTAGGAGAGGCTGTATGGTGTTGAAGGCACTGGAGCAGTCAAGAAACATGACTCTCACAGTGCTCCCAGCTACATCCAGGTGAGAGTAAGCCCTCTGGAGCAGGTAGATGACAGCATCGT
>JAOYSI010073393.1:3561-19977 GCA_025775065.1 Hiodon alosoides
GTTGTTCTCCGGTTTCATTGTCGCTCCTCCTCCGGCTATTTCAATTGGCTTTCCTCCAGGCTTGACATCTTTTATTTATTTTGAAATTAAGATATTCAAGTTGTATTTGAGCTTTCATTGGTCAATGAACATAGCGAAGTCTTGCCTTTTCTTCACTTTAAACTCCTCCCCCATTGGGTTTCTCAGAGGTTGGGGCTACTTTTGAATGACAAGCGCCGAAGAAGGGATGTGATTTCTTGTTTATTCTATGCATCCACAGCATCGCTGAGCAGTCGAGGAACTCCATTCGAACTGAATGGATTGGCATGGGGAAAAGCGGATCTCAAAACCTGGCTAAGCAGAAGCTTCGAATCGCCACTCCTTTTATGATGGTTTTACTTTCACTGTTGGTCCGACCAGGTAAGGAAAAGTATTTCATATGTGTACAGAATTATTTGCATGCAGAATTTGCGCCTGGTGCGAGTTCGAGAAAGAACTTTTTTTATAAGCTAGCAGACCCGTGTGATTTAGTTACGTGAACAAGAAGTCCCCGCATAACTCGAAGTACGCTAGCCGAAAAACAAAATCGAGTAGTGAGGAAATCGTCTGGATTACAAAACCATAAGTAATAATATCATCGTGTTATAAGGACTATATTTATAATAAATATTCGGAGCTATTGTACTCGTCTATGCGTAGCTACTTTGCGTTTGCGGTGTTGAAACTGTTAATGTTCCAAGATTAGCCACATTGTTAGTTTCACTGGCTGTGTTGTTCTATATATTTACATTGGACGATATGTCGTACTTCGACTGTATATGTTTAAATGTATAAATTACTTGTATTTCGGTTATTTTGGCAGGATATGAAACTCTTTAAAAAATGCTGTTTTGCGCTAGTATGTCTTCAGAGGATAAACTTCTTAATCTTCAAAATTTTCGCAATTTCTCCTGCAAAGTGAAGAAGGACTGATGTCGAACTCTCTCCCTTCTCCCTGGAAAACAGTTCAAGCTTTGTTGCGGATTAATGCGGTCTGCGAATAGTTTGTTGCCAATTACATATCTAAACAAAGTCAGGACTGTCGAGTGGCAACACGGAAAAAGTAAAGGATAATGATAAAATAACAATTTACCGTACCTCGATATGAATGTTTCATTGCTTGCAATATCGGATAATAATGCTATTTTATGTTTTTCGCTTTTCAGTTAGCGTACGAAAGGCGACGGGCCTGCTTGATATGAGTTATGTCTCGTGTCTTTTTATCCTCTTTACTATTCATTCGCGTAATTGCAAAACTATATGGTCTCTATGTATTTATGACACAGTAGTAAATTGCTTATGATCAAAGTATGTTTATATCATATATTCGTTAGGAGCACCATATTGATAGGATTCACCACATTGTGCTTAACATATGCTGAAATAAGCTTATCATGGGCATAGTAACGTTATCTGAGAGAAACTGACATTTTTCGAGTAGAGCCGAAGTTGATGTTTACGTTAATATTCTGCCTGTATCTTATGACGGACCCTTTGATGTATTAACATGTATTTACCCTTTACAGTTGGCCTTGCAGTAAAAGATTCATTAGCATGCCAACAGATTTGTGGTAAACTACTTTACATTGTTAGGCCGGAAAATGGGCTGTAAAGTTAATTGTTTTTTTACATTACTTACAAATTAGGAAACGGGCATATTCATGAAGTAATTGCAAATTACAAAGCATGTCATTTAGTACTTCTACATAAGCGATTAAAATGCAAACGTCACGTATGGTTTACATTTTTTTTTAAAGAATGTTATCCATTATGCTTTGTTACTTAATTCCCACTCGTTAAGTTCTGGAAGCTATCAATAGTTCTTTTATAAATGATGATATACTTCGTGGCTAATAATTTTACACTGAACTTTTGGTAGATTATGTTACTGATGTTAAGAAGAATTTCAGATCCAACTGTAAAAGGGCATGGCACGTTTTGAGTTGACACCACGGAAATATGCAATTCAAAACAGAGCTGCACTAGTGTCACTGGAATCGGGCTTTGTGGAATAGTGTTGTCTAGTGAGCGCAGACCATAGAAACAGAGTGGAAAGCCTTGCTGCATACTTGCACCAGCACACATGACGGAGTCTTGTGGTAAACAAGAAGTGGACAATTAATTATGTTGCTCTGGCTCTTTCCTTGTAACCTACTGCTGCAGAATTTTAACATTGCTGCCAAAAATGCCAGACTATGAATGTTTTTGAGCCTGCCTCCGTGAATTTTCTTTTTTCTGGCCCTGCCTGTTATAAAGAGTTACTTGGAGTCTGGGATTGGCACCCGGTCTTGCTATTGTGCACAGAAGCCAAATTAACAAAATTTAATTAAATGTTTTATGGTTAAAGAACATAGATTGACCATTGGCATTAGCAACACGGATGAGAGCTGAAATATTTAACAAGTTTTAGAGAATGTTTTAAAGCTTTTATGGTTTGGCTCCCATTTCCAATGCAGAAAGCCCTTAGGTTAGTTAATCCAATCAAGTAGAATTTTTGCCAAAATGGGGTTGTTTGAAGCACTTCGTTGCCAGGGGATACCGAGTAGCGGAAGCTGCTGACCATGGTCCACAGCACTGGCCCAACACATTCCCTGCACATTCCCATTCAGGAAGCGTGGGATTAACCTGCACCCACGTCCCAACAGTTTATTTATTTTTAACCTCTCTGCCATTGCTATTTAGTCAAAAGTTATAAGGTTAGGGACCTTTTATTTCTCATAGGAAGATTATGTTGTTGGTGCTACCACTGGCATTTAAAATATGCAGTGTACTGCACTTAAACTCCTCGAGAAAATTACAGCATATGGCATGTTCATAACAGAAATGTTGCTTAATTTTCTCTTGGAAAATTTGTTTTGGTTTTACTTTGTTGTGCAATATTGAGAGAGCAAGTGCTAGAAGTCGATGTATTACATCGGGTGAGCTTTTGATTATTTGTGGACAATTGTGCCCATTGTAAGGCAAAATTTACCAGGTTTTCCCAGGTGCTAAAAGTTTTTTTTTTTTTTACTAAAATAACCAACTTAAAAAATAACTTTGCATCATCTTGTATGTAGTTTAAAAAAAAAAAGAAGTTTATCCTGTGTTGCATGAGGGCTGTGTATTTTCAGGTGATAATGAGTTTGTTGTTGTAGTGAGTGTATTACATCCGGTTCTGTCCTCCCACAGCATGGTGCCAACAATGCCGGATCCAGCGTTGTAACGCGGAGTATGTAGCCTCTACCTCGCCCTCTAGTGGGCTGCAGGAGGAGCCTCCAGCGGACGTGGATTACTGCATCGCTTTGCGGGCCTACTCCCAGTGCACTCGGCGCACGGCGCGCAGCTGCCGCGGCGACCTGGTCTTTCACTCCGCCGTCTTCCGCATCAAGGAGCTCTTCTCCCTGCACAACTGCTCCAGCGACGGGCCAACGTCCTCCGCCAGGGCATCCAGCACAGCCCACCCCGCCGTGCCCGAACTCTGCGACTACGAGAGCCAGGCGCTTGCTTCGGGCCCCGCAGGCCTGCTGAAGAAGTACGCCCACTGTGGATTATTCGGGGACCCACACCTGCGGACCTTCCGCAATGAGTTCCAGACCTGCAAGGTGGAGGGCGCCTGGCCCCTGATCGACAACCGTTACCTGTCTGTGCAGGTGACCAACGTCCCCGTGGTCCTGGGGTCCAGTGCCACTGCCACCAGCAAGGTAGGCCAGCTCACATGTTCACCGACGTGATTCTGACGTCCCGCAACACCCCATGACATTCCACCTACTGTTATTACCACCTTGCTGGAATAGGAATAGGCTGAGGTAGTTCAGTCATTCTGACCATCCTTTAAATCAACAGCCCTATTCACGCGGGCTAAGTTTTACACATGGAGGGCCTGTAATGTAGTTTTTGCTAATTGTGTGGGATAAATAATCCCTGCTATTTTCATCTAAAATGACTGGCCGTGTTCCACAAATGAAAGCTAAGCTATTTCCGTTAGCGGTCGCTAGCTACTCACTTATAACTGAGATATATTTGCACTGGACTAGTCTTTTCAGAGGAGATATTATTTTGGAGTTGGCCAATTTTCCCCAGTTAAACTAATCCAGAGTGAAATGGGCTATAGCAAGGTGGAGATGTTGGGAGTCGGAAAAGTTATTAACCCTTTTACGCCCACTATACAATAAGGCAGTTATAATGTGGTCCCAGATTGATGTGGATGTATAGAAGTATATTTCTTTTTAATGACCGACAATAATGTCTTATTCCAGAGTGATTTTAAAGACCCGGGACCTGGGTATATAAGGTGCTATAAAAGTATGGATACAGAGTTTCACAATTACTTTATTTATGTTGTCTGATGTTTCACAAACTATAACACAAGTTATTAAGATTATACACATTAATTTAACAACTAAATAATTGTTGTTGTTATTAGCCGATGCATGTGTAGGACATGCACATACATCAGTTTCACAGAAATTAAATATGTAAAACACGGACCTCTGTGAGCTTTTTACGGCTGTGGTCCTCTATGGTCCTTACACGGTCCCTAAGGTCTTAACCGTGCGGTTTAACATTAAGCAATGTCTCGGCCCTCATTGAAAGCAAAGCTGTTGTGGTCTGGAAGGGAACTACACAATGGAGAATGTCAGTACTGTGTGTTTTTTTGGGGGGGGAATTTGTCTTAAATACGATTATATCCCCACTGTTCATCTCCACGATCCAGGCAAACTTTATTCAAAAAAGCTTTTCGTCTAAGAGTCTCATCTATAATAGATCAAGTCTATGTTTGAATTAAGTTATATAAGTTATATACATACACAGTAGGTACTCCTAGGTAGTTTCTAGAGAGTTTCAGCTCATAGGCAGAGTTTCAGCTTGCTTGTTAAGAATATAGTGTTTAGTTTTAAGCATAATTATCACCTTTGTTGGTTGTTGAGTTGTAAAATATGCATAAGTCACGCTATAATATGCGAATTGTGACATTTAAACGTCATTCAATGGGCGACGTTTGGCAGCACCCCTGCGGTCCTCACAGACTTCTTTTATACGCAGATTTACCCTTTTAAACAACAATGAGGAACAGGGTTGTCAGGCTGGTCCTGGCTGGGGATGGGAGTAGGAGGTGACACAGCATGGGTTTCCACAGTGACAGGGCTTTTGTTAAAGGAATCCCTCTGAGGCACAGTTGAATCCTGGTGAAGTTTCAAAACCAGGCTGAGTGCGTTTTGGAATCAAATCGGGGGGGTTAATTTCTGCCAGGTTTTAGGCCCTCATGCCTGCATCCCGCTCGACAGTTTGTCTTCCCATTGGCTTTGAGTGAGAGGTTGTGGTAATGTGCGTGTGATAAAGACCACACACCCAAGCAGTGAGATGTTGCTCCCATGACAGCAATTCCCAGAAAATGGGAAGATATTCAGCTGGCATTAGATTTGTCAGTTTAATTGCACCGGGGATTAAGGGAGAAGTTAAAGAAGAACAGTCTCGCAGTCCCTGGCCAAACAATAAAACACAGAGAATGTCACATGCAATGAGAAAGCCAGTTATGTTCGTGCTGCTTCGTACTCTTGCACACACATTATATCGTTCAGTGGATTCTTTTCTTAGAATCGGGCTTTTAATACCAGAATATCTTGCTTTGTTGTATTTACGAGTGAATTATTGTACCCTAATTTGCGAATTACGATAAACTTAATAAACTGAAGCGAAGAAGGTGGACTGTGATGCCCAATGTTCAAGTGCCACCTGGTGGTGAATTATCATACAACAGATGCATGAGTCAGCCATATGAGTGTGTAATTTATGCATTTCAAAGAGCACAACCATGGGTAGCTTAATGCTGCACCATAATAATAAACTCTCCTGCTAATTCTGCAGGAATGGATTTTCAAGTAATAAATTCACATCAGGAAATAAGCCTGACTGATGAAAAGTATCCCTTTTTTATAAGAAGATATTTCTTGCTGAGTGTGGTGCTGAATTCTCTGTGGCATACAAATGGCCATTCTAAATAATGAACAGTCAACTCTTTAGGCCTGGAAACCACCTGAAAGTCACCCTGTGTGATATCAGCCCATTATATTAACAAAAGCACTTCTGATGAATATCCTGTACATAGAGCCAATGCTTGCGTTTTGCCCCACAGATCACAGTCATCTTCAAGTCCTTCCGCGGCTGCACGGAGCAGAAGGTGTACCAGGCCACCACCGAGGACGTGCCCTCCGCCTTCCTAGATGGGGCGCGCAGCAGCGGGGAGGGGCGCAGCCTTTGGATTACTGAGCAGGGTGGGGCAGGGGGTCGGCAGGTGACGATCCAGGCCCGCTACATCGGGACCTCCATCATAGTGCGGCAGGTGGGGCGCTACCTGACCTTCGCCATCCGCATGCCGGAGGACACCCTGAACTCAGCAGAGGAGAGCGGCGGGCTCCAGCTGTGCCTGCACGGCTGCCCCCGCAACGAGCTCATCAAGGAGCACACGTTGAGCCAACCGGACCTCCGACCGTGGCTGCAAGGGGGCGGGAGTGCCACTGCGCCTGGCCCCGCCCCGCCCCGCCGCCAGGCCTACACCGTGGAGCGGGCCACCACCAAGTGCCGAGAGATCCTGCAGGTGGAGGACGTCTACTTCCAGTCTTGCGTCTTCGATCTGCTCACCACGGGGGACCCCGAGTTCTCCATGGCTGCCTTTGGAGCTCTGGAGGACCTCAAAGCCCTTCCTCCCAGCAGACTAAAGCTGATTTCACCCAGGGCTCCCCAGATAACGAACACAGCTGTTCCGCAGAAACTCTGCAGTGTAACAGCTGCCTGCTCACCTTGGCTGCCCACCCTGCTTTTTGTTTTGCTGCTTTTGTAAAAATTGTACTTTATAAAGGAAGTGACGTCAGCTTGAAGAAGAAGTGCTTGAGTTGAGACACTTAGCATTGATGGATCATATAAAATAGTGATAGTTCTGCTTTTTCACATCTTCGTTCTCTAATCAGGACTTGACAGAGAGCCTCTAGTCTTTCCACTCTATTCTCTATCTTGTGGGGCAAAGGTAATCAGGAAAATTCATATTCAGGGATCTGCAGTTGACTTCAAGTATTGACTCACCCAACCCTGCCCATGTTTCACCAGCAGGATGTGGACGTAAATGGTAGACGTTGAGATTGTCTTATAAGGGAGTTAAGGCAGCTAATGGGCAACTTTCAAAACACTCCAGCTCTCAAAATGTACTATATGCTAACATGAATTAGGAGGTGCTTAATAAGTCTGGTGCAAGCATGAAGCCCTTAGGATGCTAACCGTATCTTAGAATAGCGCTCAAAATAGCATATTTAATTCAACAGTCCCAGGACTGTTTGAATAAATCCAAATAGTCTTCGAATATAGAATGCTTGGCTAACGGTTAACATTCTAGCATCAAGCGCTAGTTTCGACTTAAATGTTATCACACTCGTTGCGGGATCCAACAACTATATGAAAATACTACCTATCCATATGCTACTTCTCTTGTTTAGTTTCTTTCTTTTTCTTCTAATTCCTGGTCTTGTAAGTGCTTTGTGGTCCAGTCCAGATCTGGTTGATTTTAGTTCACAAGCTCCTTCTTCAAGCTGCCGTGCTTTCAGCCTAACTGCTAAAAGTAAAGAAACGGATCAAAATAATAATATATTGAAGAGTGTAAATATGTGTTTGTATAATGTGTAAATGTGCCTGTACATAGATTTATCTGTTATTTGTTGTACACCCGTGTTAGCTATTGTTTTGCATATTTGTAATGGGGGGGGGGAATGCGTACTGATATTTGTTGCAATTTTAATCCACATTAATTTCTGTATTAAAAAGTGTTTCGGCGCGGGCACTCTGTGTTGTTTTTTTTTTGTTTTTTTTAAACAACCACACTTTAAATGACGACCAATTAGACCAGCCTTTGGCACTTGCAGAACGGCTAAGAACTGGCATCTGGATCCTATTAAATTTGCATCACTCTTTAAATGTGACGAGTAACTTTTTCTCTCTGCAGCAGCGCGCACGGGGCGCGTCCAGCTTTATGAGATGGGGGCTGCTGGATCAGTCTTATTTATGGTGTGAGTGCAGCTCTTTGGGCTTTGCCTTGCGTCAGACACTCTGTTTTATTGGGCCTGCTATTCGTCAAGAGGGCTTGGATCTGCAGGGTAGATAATGCAATAGGCGGCAATATTTCCTGTCACGTTTATTTTTATATATATATATATATATATATACATATATATATATATATATATGGAGTTATCGTAGACATCAGTTTATATCCCACGTGGCAGTTAAGAAAACTTTCTGCTGGATAAATAACTGAACATCAAAATGTTGTAACCTCCGATGAAGAGGGCATTTCAATAAACCAGAAGATGCCATAATCCCACGTACAATTCAGGGAAACGTTCTGTTTTGTGTCGTGAAAACAAACCTAATAACAGGGGTAATTGAAATGGAGGACTTATTTGACTTGTAAGTAGTATAGTTAAAGGCAGTTATATTGGATTTTTGCGTCACCATGTCTATTAAATGTACTGCCATTAAGCCTTGATGAACACAGCGTTACTAATTCATGAAGCAGTCACAGGCAATTGCTTTGCTTTATGACAGCTGAAGTAAAGTGCAGCCGACGTTCACCTATATCACATCAGGAGTGGAACCGTCTGAGATACAAATTCATTTAAAATTGATGTAAGTCAAACAGATTAAATCAAACCGAAGAATGATACAGAATGATTCATTGATAATTTCATGCACGGTTGTTTTAGCTCTCTGCATTTATGATCGTTGCAACATGCTTAATGTTTTAAAGCGTGTCTGATGTTAGAAACTGCTTGTCTAAATCGAAAAATTTGTCCTAAAAAAATAAATACATTCTTTGAACGCTATTGGAAATTTAGGAGCGGGGTAAGTGAAGAAGGATAGATAATTCTATTTCAACTCTGGTGTATATATATGGCCATGATTGAGTGAACCCAAATATATATTATTTTTTAACATTTGCAAAAATGAAATTGACTCTAGAACTACCCTATGTATATTTGGGGAAGGTTCCTGTGAAATAGTATAGCACATGATCAATAGATATATAAGCATATATCGCATATAAAGAATCTTAAAAGCAAATGTTATGGATTGAACCTTTTTCAGCTCTCTCCAATGACCTCACAGTCAGAGGTTACTGCAGTTGGAAGGCTCTTTAAATTGCATGCGTCCAAGTGTGGTTTATTGCTAGAATACAATGTAAAAATGTAATTTCAGTAAAATGGATTAAATGTTTGCACAGTGTTCCGAGCGGAGCTTTTCAAATAACGAATTTTCACAAATATTCACGCGACGACTCAGAAGAAATGGTGAAACGGTTCACTCATAAATTCCGCGAAGAACTCGGGTTGCTCCCGGAAGATTTATGTGTCAATGACCAAGCAAGAACGCTATTCCACGGATCGACAGGCGACGAGAAATGGATAGCTTTCAATCTACATAAATCCTCAGAAGTGTTTCCTCTTGGAAGAATGTGCACATGCTGACAGTTGCTTTTAAAATTGATTGAAATACAGCCAACCGAGAAACCAATATTTATTTATTTTTAAAATCCACAAACACCAAATTTATCAATTATAGGGCACCCAGAAGTGAAATAGATGTGATTCTTGGAATTTTATCCATGGATGAGACCTTTTGATTTTTAAACCCTTTTTTCTCAAGATGGTCTATACACTTATCTAAATTTGATAAAGACGAGACAACTTCTGCAGCACCTCGTGGTTTGCAAAGTCATTGCCTAATCTAGCCCGTGAGATGTGATTAATTAGTAAAATGCCCCCAAATCTTTGGAGTCAGTGGAGGTTTTTTTAGCGAGTGTTTGATTGAGTAAGCCACATACCAATAGCGATACACACAGGTCCCTTACACAGATAAAGATGCTCATGACCGAAGATTTCAGTGTCCGTCGGATAATGACGCACCACGAAACGACCCCAGGAAACTGGAAAGCAACCGTATACACAAATCTGACTGTGGTCATGTTAGGCGTGCGTCCCTCCGCTTTCCTGGCACAGTTGCTCCACTACAGAATTGATTAAGAGTCATTTAAAAAATATATATATAATTAGATTTAAACGTATGAAGTTCTTTAGCAATTGTTTCTTAAATTCCCTTCTTGTAAAACAAAAGGGAAGATGTGGAGCGTTTGTGGCGGATAGGTGGGGTAGGAGGAGTGAAGGGCATCGTTACACAAACAGAGGGCGCAGTTTTTGGCACGTGACGCCCCTTGCTCAAGTATGTCAGTCCTATCCTGGGTCAAAGCTTGTCCATGTCTGCTGCTCACCACATTACAAATGGGTGGGCATCATTATCATTCTTTTTGTTTCCGAATTGTATTTTATGAGACATAGTGTTGAGTTATGTTTGCAGTCTGTAGTTTACCCATTTTCAGGTTTATACTGTTGAAGGCACACGTAAACACTATTTATTACGCACTTAGAAGCTGAGAGATAATTACACATCAGCTTATGCAAATTGCAAAGCAAAGTTGGTCTCGAAACAAGAGGTGGACCTCAGGGCGCCACAAGGTTTTGAAGGGACACGGGTACATCACCCGCCAGCCCAGTAGCCCTGGCTCCTCAGTGACCCAGTGACGTCAGAACCAGCATGGGTGCACTGGCGAGGGCTGGAAAATGTTAGCTCTACCCGTCTGCTGAGCTGGCCTGCGAACCTGGGCCCTGCCTGCCAGGGCATACAGAAGCCAATGAGATTCGGCCTGTGGTTAACAATATTTTTTAAATACCAATAAATAAAGTCCAGACAGCGTAGGACGACGGGAGGTGTGCAATATATAAACTTTGCGGCCTCAGTGACTCGGCAGACGCTGACTTTATTTATTTACTTTTGCAAGGTAAGCCTTTTCCATCTCCTCCCTCAGCTCTGCCCCTGCACGGAGGACATACCAGCTGATACGCCTGGCCTGGAAGATGGAGAGTGGGGACCACCGTACCCACATTCGTCAATATCTCTAAAACAGGGTGTTTTAATCTGAGGGGAGGCGTGGCTTATTCTGAGGGGAGGCGTGGCATTGGTGTGTGCTTTAGTTCTGTGTTTTAATCTGAGGGGAGTCGGGGCATTGGCGTGTGCTTTAGATCTGTGTTTTAATCTGAGGAGAGTTCGGGGCATTGGTGTGTGCTTTAGATCCGTGTTTCAATCTGAGGGGAGGCGTGGCATTGGTGTGTGCTTTAGATCTGTGTTTTAATCTGAGGAGAGTCGGGGCATTGGTGTGTGCTTTAGATCCGTGTTTTAATCTGAGGGGAGGCGTGGCTTATTCTGAGCGGAGGCATGGCATTGGTGTGTGCTTTAGCTCCGTGTTTTAATCTGAGGGGAGGCGTGGCTTATTCTAAGGGGAGGCATGGCATTGGTATGTGCTTTAGCTCCGTGTTTTATTCTTAGGGGAGGCGTGGCTTATTCTGAGGGGAGGCGGGGCATTGGTGTGTGCTTTAGCTCTGTGTTTTATGCTTAGGGGAGGCGGGGCTTATTCTGAGGGGAGGCATGGCATTGGTGTGTGTTTTAGCTCCGTGTTTTATGCTTAGGGGAGGCGTGGCTTATTCTGAGGGGAGGCATGGCATTGGTGTGTGTTTTAGCTCCGTGTTTTATTCTTAGGGGAGGTGTGGCTTATTCTGAGGGGAGGCGTGGCATTGTGCTTTAGCTCAATGTTTTATTTAAAATGTTATTAAATATAAAACAGTGTAGAGAATGGGAGACTGGAGATGTCAGTGTGGCAGTGGTGAAGCCTGACTTTCTCGATTGTGCCTTGGCAGCCATGCCACAGAACATACCTGTTAACAAACACATAGCAATATGGTTTCAGTCTGTGCTTTAACTGTTCTTTCTCTTGGCTGGCTTGACAGGATTTGTAAAAACGTTCCCAGTTCCTTTGACCCTGGTTTGCTCTCTTATATCTCATTCCATAATTTAAAGCATTGCCTTGCCTTTCTGGGTAACACTGTTCCGGTATACAAAGCAGCTCTTGTACAAATTGGCCCTGTCTGAGTGGAGAACAGATAAATGCACTTTAAACGCCATGAATCTGACTAAGATTTCTTCCATGTAAGAATCCCCTTTTCTACAACCTAGCTCAGAAAATAACAGCAGGTACCATATACCATAAACCACACAATCCCTTTTAATTAAAAGATACTGCTTACCACCAGAGAGTGAATACATTGGATGCAGTGATATACAGTCCAATTCACCTAGCCACCACTTCACCAGGCACAGTCCAAGCTTTATATATAAAAAAGGCTCATAACCCATGCATTGGCCTGAAAACAAGGCCAATTCATTTGCTAATAAATAAATAAATAAACCTGGCAAATTGATCCTTAGGTAGATGGATTCATTTCTGTCCCTTCTTGATGAATACGTAGCTGATGGATGGCTTTTTGAGTATGAGGGTTTCCATAGGTTAAATGACATGGTTCCGATGGAGACGGGGCAATGAAAGTGTAAGTCAGCGGGTACTAATTCGCTAATTTGTTAAAAGTACCCTAATGCATTGAGGTTTCCTCCCTCTGGTACTCCAAACTAAAGACCCCTTTGAAGTAAGGAACTGACACAGTATTTAACAAAAATGTAAATGATTAACTCACAATGAAAGGAAAAACTTAATCACTTATGGCTCATAGTGACATATGCCAATCCTGCGGTGTGACCTCATTTGCATTAGAGTGTATTTAAAATGTAAAGCCTAATATAACATCTTAAATTTGAACAATGTAGGCCTAACGGCGACTTCAAGATCGATCCTTACTTTTAGTGTTGTCAGTTTTGTGATTTTATCGCTAGATTTGACTACTCATTAATACATAATAACACTAAATAAGTGTTGTGTTACTTTATACCAGTAATAAAGCTACCAGTAATAAATCTAGGTACTTCCACATTTGTTCAAATAAGTAACTAAAATACAGAACAAAATCAGTATATTTATAAAGCACCAAATTAAAAAACTACTCTCCACGGAATAAATCTACCAGATTTCATGGCCAAATAATCTCCTGTATTTGAACTCAGATGACTATTACTTTTTTAACCAAGAAGATTAGCTACACTGAAAATGCTGTCATTCTCTATTGTCCATTGCCGAATACAGGCCGAAATTTGATACCCATTCGCAGCTAGTTAAATCGGTGGCTCATCCTGGATCGAGGATTATCCATACTTGTCACGTAATTATGAGAGGTGTAGTTCATTTTTCGCGTTACGCATCCTGCACCAGAGACATGACACACAAGTTATGATTTCATTCTATAATGCCGCTATTTTTTATTATTTTAGGCATAAAGTAATTTTTTTCCCGCATTGAACAGTGTTATTATTGTGCAATTTTGACTTTTATGGTTTACTTAATTCATTGTATGGGTCTGACAACTCTCTGAAGTGCAGCTCCAATTAATTAAGTTTGCCGTGTTTTTAATTGATGTGTTTTTATATTGTGATGTGAAATGTCATGTAGACCATCAATACTTTTTCTGGGTTCTTAAAATTTAGGATATAGCCTATTTATTTGAATTTTAATAATTATATGTATTGAATATTTTTGCTTTACTCAATTTATATTAAAATATTGAAATCACCAGCGTTAGCAACATCATGTAGAGTGAAATTTTATTCATTATTAATTATAATTTGTCGTCTTTATTAAAATGAATTGAAAATAATTATATGCTCATGTATTTTAATTGCCAGATACATATATAGAGTCAGTTCACCTATCATGTTCTATGAAGTTCAGTATTTAGTGTGAGAGGTTTATAATAACACCGGGTAGGCTACTTTATTAATAGGTCACAGCTGCTGAGTTGGCCAAATACCACACAGGGAAGCACACCTTGAACTACAACAGCACAGACCGTGAATTTAAACTGGCACGGAAAACGTTTAGACATTCAAAAATGTGTAAAAGACCAATATTTTAAAATTATTTTTATCTTTAGCTGTATGCGGCAAATTAGCTTCCTGTCAGCAGTAACATAATCAGGAACCTCATCATATTTTATAGCCACTGCTTAATTTAAATGTTCAATACCTTGATAGTATTTGTTTTTATACTTTTTGGTAGTTTTTGATATTTTACATTGATAAATTGAATGTGTTTGAAATCATGGCATTGGTTTAAATTACCAAGCATTTACAAAAGTGCCCTGGAATTATTTTGAGGTCTATCAGTATACCGTGTAATAAATATTTTTAGAAGACATAAAAGCCTATGACACTTTAATTTGTCAAAATAGGTTTAAGAGGTCTACCTGTGAAAGAGTAAAAGAAAATGTGCAGGGGCAATGGTCATACTTGTAATTCATGTTTGTACATTTGAACACATCTTATCTCATCTTGTACATCTTATATCATCTTATACATCTTATATTGGTGGATTTATAAGGATCGGTGTGATTATCAAGAAAGCTTTGGCAAAAGTATGTTTTTGTTTTGTTTTTCAGTGCACTGGTAACGTTGTGACCCAGATTTCCTCTTGAGGTTTCAAGATGAACACAACTGATTTGTGTGTATAACAACGTTAAGACAACATTTTGATGCAAGTTAAATGAACAATTTGCCAGATGTGTCTGGGGTAATCAGACACCTTGTGTTGTTTGGAAAATTTGCCTTAGAAGCTGAGCATTATTATATCTCTAGTGGACTGAGGTTACAAATGTATTTTCTTGAAGGCAGTTGGTAAATGAGATACACTTTTTTTAATAAGATTTTTTTTTAAAACAAACATATAGCCTATGTAACATTAAAAAAAATGTTCATTTATTTTCACCACTGCAAATTATTCATCAGTGGTTTTGATTGCCTTGTGGTCAAATGAATACCCACAATTTAAATCCACCCAATAAGAGTAGAAGGAGGCATGGCGCGCTGGCGGGGACGCGAGTGTGCGCTCATCAGCTGTCTCTACAACTGTTATTGTAAACGGTTATGGATTAGAAGTAATGCGCACATTTCCCTACTGTACTGTACTGTAATGCACTCAGCCAGACACCCAGACAGCTCATTATACACTTTGCTTAATGAGGCAGTGTCACCAAACTTTTTAACAAATGACACCTCTACTCCCTGAAGCCTGAAAAAAAAGCTAGATTGGATATTAAGAATCTGCATCATAAATCTTGGAAAGTTACAATAATTTGCAATTCAGTCCCTCATCAAAGGCCATATTACCCCAATTTATTATCTCTCTGCGCACAGTGCACACAGAGGCCGTGGAGATAAGAGTTTATCAAGAGGGGGATTGATTTTCATTAACTGATTGTAATAAAGATGAACTGCCAGGTTCTACACTGACCAACGGCTACACTTCGTTGTAATTGGGCCAATTCTTTTCATGAGCCAGTAGCTCGACTTTTTTTGGTCTTGCTCCTTTATATATTAGCGCTGTCATTCGATTAAAAATTAATCGTTTGATCTGTGAGCATTAGCTGATTAATCGTCCCGATTAATCGCGAGTTTGAAACAAATAGAATTGCAATGGTTAAATGGGCTGTGTGGTGTTACTGGAAGGATTAAATGTTACCAAAATGTTGTGGGAAAAAAAAGGTTTTTTAAATTCGGTTTTGTAACTAGAACACGAGAAATGTATTAATGTTCAACTGGAATACGCTTTTAAAACATACTCACACAAACACACACACACACACACCCAAATCATAACAGTAACTGTTAAAATAATAGTATGTATATTTCTAAGTCACACCTACCCGTATTGTGAGGTATCACTGGAAAAGTATTGCCAGGTCAGTCATATTAAGCTACTGTTCGGACTTTTGAAGCATGCCTCCTGGTAATATTGTAGGTGTGTTGAAATTATTAGGCTATTTGTTAACATAACTGCTTAACTTACAACTTAAAAAGGAGTACTCAATGAGATGAGTGTATTTTCCTTGAGTTTATCTATGTATTTACTGTGTAAGAGATCTAGATATCACTATTAGTGGACTATCCGTGAGTGCAATTAGCATGTGCTTTATTCATTATGGATGAGTTTCTCTCTTTTTACACCTAATGGATCCTGTAATCCAACGAATCGGCTGGGCTGATAACGGGGCATTCTGGGTAAAACGTCTTCCAACTCTACCCAAGGAAACGAACTACTGGGGCTTCAGGGCCGGAGTCCAGTGCCCCAGTTACAACATCACTCGCCACATGTTAAAATAGAAGTCGTGATGTGTTCTATTTTTTTCTGTTCTGCAGGGATTCAAGAGGAACTAAAAATATTTTTTAAAAGTGAATTGTCTTCTTTCAGAGAAACGTATGATAAAATGAATTTAACGTGAATGTATGCTGAGGTATGCTTCCTGTGCGATGGCTCCATGGGGGGGGGGGGGGGGGGGGGGGGGGGGGGGGGGGGGGGGGGGGGGGGGGGGGGGGGGGGGGGGGGGGGGG
>JAOYSI010073394.1:226-15588 GCA_025775065.1 Hiodon alosoides
ACTCCTGGTCTGCAGAAGCCCTGGGTCACAGACACTATAATAACTCCAGGTCTGCAGAAGCCCTGGGACACAGACACCCTAATAACTCCAGGTCTGCAGAAACCCTGGGTCACAGACACTATAATAACTCCTGGTCTGCAGAAGCCCTGGGTCACAGACACTATAATAACTCCAGGTCTGCAGAAGCCCTGGGACACAGACACTAATAACTCCAGGTCTGCAGAAGCCCTGGGACACAGACACTCTAATAACTCCAGGTATGCAGAAGCACTGGGTCACAGTCACTATAATAACTCCAGGTCTGCAGAAGCCCTGGGACACTGCTTGGTTTGTTGCAGTCATTTTGCGATCACACGGAAAACAGACATAGACGTTCCGCTCAGCGCCTGCTACTCCTCGCCCAACAGTCACGCGTCACACAGGGAAGAAAAAAAAACAATCATGCTTTGAGCTGAGCCAGACAGTGTCCTTCAGCCCTACCTTTCGGATGCAGAACTTGTTGAGGCTGTCATTGTAACGCAGGATGGTGATCTTGTTAGGCAGCGCGGCGCAGATGAACGGCCCATTATCAATCTGCAGGCACGGAATATCAGCCAGTTCAGTCTCAGTGGGGGAAATATTTCAGAAGAAATTCTGAGTACTTCAAGTTGCATCTTATCAGGCCACATGGCATGCAGAAGAAAACCTAACAAACGTAACTGACGCAGAAGCATTGCGAGGACAGACTTCATAAATCAAACCAAAAGCCACATTAGGCTTTAAGCATGTAACCCTTGAGTTATAATACTTTCAGAAGGCAACAAGTAAAGCTGTAATTTACTGACAAACTAAAAAAAAAGCAGCAGTTCATTATAGTTTTTTAAATATCAGGATACCTTTCTCCATCACAGTGAAAGGTAATAAAAGTGAATTGAATAGAGTCCACGTTTTTCAACATAACCAAATCCTGGCAATTTCTCTAAACATTGCCCTACCCTGCCTGCAGCGAAGAGATGACAGCCCTTGACCGTCTCGAAGATGTAGGGGGAGAGTTCAGACTGAGCAGGTAGGTGGGACAGAGACTGCTTCACCCTTTTGATCTCCAGCAGGCACAGTGCCCTCTCGTCCCCTGGTGGTGGGTGTAGGGGCACAGTAAGACTTTCGGGCACAGAGGAAAAGTGCCAGTGGAAAAAGACGACACGGGGAGGTTCACCGCTCACCCATGATCATCAGCAACTTCTCGTGCTCCTTCAGGATGTGGATCTGAAAGACGGCGCCGAGGCCTGGGATGTGGGTCAGGGAGTTCTTGATCACGTTCAGAGCGTACAGACCCTCCTCAGAGCCCACCAGCACTATCTGAGCAGGACAGACAGACCAATGGCACCCCGCTCACCATCAAACCAGAAATGGACCCCAAGCATTGAGAAACAAATCAACCTGCATGATGGAGACAGGGAAGCTGTGGGAGGAGGTGTTGAAGGCGGCTGAGGCCAGGGTCACGTCCTTCGATTCCAGGAAGTCCGTCATGCAGGTCCAAATCAAATTGAACACTTGGAATGAATTGTCAATGAGAGCTCCTAAGCCCACGTTAGACACAGCGCCAGCAATGCCCCAGTGTAGCCCCATTTTGCCTGACCGAGGATCTCCTGCACCGGTTGGAGTAGAACACATTATATTCTGTTACACAATAACAACCATACCAATTATTACACTGTTATGATACATCATGATACATTATCATATTAAATAACAAAATCAAGATACACTCAACACTACATATTGTTTTCGGAGTCCAAACGATGACAGGAACTAAATGCCAACACTACCTACCATCAGCTACCACACATGTTTTATGTAAGACAATGCAGACATGGGGTGGCATGCTCCAGCAGAAAATATATTTGTAAACATTTAAAGACGGTCCTTTTATGCATTCTGAGATGCTGTCCACCCACACACACAACTTAAAGACATGCTTTGTTTTGCCCTCCAATTTGGAATCTGGTAGAATAAACCGTTGTTACTGCTGTCCTTTTCCTGCTGATTATTGTCCAACATGCAGACTAATACAAAACAATTTAGGCATCTATGTCCCTTTCTCTCCACCCCCCTCCCCACACCGCTTGTCTTTGGCCCGCCCACTTGGAGAGCTGTTGCCATATCAACAGCATGCTACAACCACAACTCTGTTCAGAACCTTTTATCCATCATCCTTGTTTTCATGTTGCAAATAAACAATTGAAGATCTATTTATAAGATGACAGGGTTACTGTATTTCTGCATATAAGCCCCCCCGTTATTGCTATATTGTAAATTTACACATAGTACGCCAATGTGACCTGTGCTGTGCTTACTGCACCTTAGTTTAGTGTTTACAGCTGAATTGAGCAGCTTCATAATTAATATAACGCTGCCTCTGAGCAATGCCTTGCAGGGATAGATTTAAGTAGGTATGAATTATTCCATCAAATTAAATCTGCGTGGAAAATTGTGCGACAGCAGGGCAGCGTGTCTCCACTGAAGCAGGTCCTCTCTATACAAACCTGGCTAAAGATCTACCTCCCTGGTGAGGGACTAACCTGGTCCGTGAGAGGCAGGGTGCAGTTGATGTCCAGGCGGTCGTCCCCCTCCAGCTTCAGCAAAGAATTCCCCAGCAGCTTCTGCACGGGACAGGCAGACACGGGTTGGGGGAAGGACTGACGGACCCTCCACCTCGCTCTCCTAAAGTTACCTCAATTCTACCTCCTGCACACTGATTTATAATGAGATAAATCAGCTTAGGGTCATTTTCCCTGCCTTGGAAGGAGATGCTCCACTATCCCTCTCATCAGCACCAGATCAGATTAGATCAGACAGGAAAACACTTTGACAGCACATTCACAGAAACAGACAAGTGGGACACATGTGTTGGGTGGTGGGGGGTGGTGGTGATAAGTCTGGGAGCACATGCTTATGACACGCTGAAAATTTGCAGGGTCAGCGGGTTCTTCACATATGAGGTCCGTAAGCAACATCATTAATCATTAAGCAGCATCCAGAAGCTATGCTGTATGTGTTGTTATTATTGGTAATATTTCAATCAATATTGCTATTATTTACCTACTTAGCTAAGACAGAATTGCCTCTACTGGGATGCAAAACCCTCTGATTACTCATACACTTACCCTGCTGACCCATATGGTTAATGTGCCAGGGAGCCCAGACTTCTCCAACAGACAAGTAAGTGTTATGTTTTTCAGAGCTCATTTCCCCAGGCTGGTGTGTGTGTGTGTGTGTGTGTGTGTGTGCGTGGGCTAGCTCGAGCCGATTAACCAGAGAGAGGGTGGCCAAGCAGCCTCAGGAACCTCCTGAAGCTTGTTACCTGGACCAGTGGGGAAAGAAGCATCTGTCTTTGGGAAGCTTCAGCCTTATGAACACAGCAAAGCCCCAAGGAGTGGACAGATTGGGAGGACGGACCAAGACCAAAACAGACATGCCCCGTTAGGAATACGAAGACACCATGGAGAGGGAGAGAACAGGGGTGGAGAGAGAGAGAGAGAGAGAGAGAGAGAGAGAGAGAGAGAGAGAGAGAGAGAGAGAGAGAGAGAGAGAGAGAGAGCAAGAAATAGAGAGAGAGAGGGAGAGAGAGAGAGAGAGAGACAATTAACTACATACACACACTCACACTCTGTCAATTTGGGTGTTAATTACTTCAGCCATTTATAAGACATTGTAAATCAAACCTAGGTGTCTTTGTCTTAGTAAAGAAAAGGACATTTATTTTCTGAAGCTAATGTTCAGTTAGCTGAAATGAAAATGGTTGAGCAGTCTAGTTCCTGCCAGTTGACAGCAGTAGGATGATGAGTAAGCAGACAGTGATTATTTTAGGTATACAGCTGCTCCAGGGATCTATGGGGCAGATTTACTAAACACCAGTAAGACCCGCTATTTAACGTGTGCAGTTGCAGAAAATGCATGTGCAATTTATTTCCTTTTTGCGTTTGATCCAAGAGTAATTACGCAAATAACGACAGCCACAAACAATAATATTTAAATAATAGGGAGTCCTAAAAATGTATAAAAACTGCGTGTGGGGAGATTAATCCCCACGAGTTTGAACTGTTGGTGGAAGACGAAAACCAGCACATCAGCGAAATATTAACGTAGCTACAAAAAAAACAATACCGTAAAGTAATTGTGACAAGATGGATGCCATTTGTACCCACCGACTACACCGATGTCTCCTTTTCGCTACAGCGACGGCTTCTGTGACACTGAGTTTGTTGCTGTTGAGACTAACACCTGCTCCACCCAAACTCTAAATTACACGCGCAATTACCTTTACAGCAGTTTCTCTCAGCCTCAGTAAATCACATTAGAGTTACAAAGTAAGCACTTTCAATTATTTTCTTCCTCCATTTTATGCACATATTTGCAAAATAATTACTGAGAACACGAAAGGATTCATTATTCTGCGTGGTAACACTTTTGTGCATATTTAAATTCAAATTTGCATGGGCAAACCTTCAGTTTAAAACTTTATTTAGGGCACATTGATTCAAATCTTGAAACGGTTACAGTTCATTTATTAATATAAGTATATTAAAAATGAGGTGGAAGTGAGGTGGAATGTGTAAAAGGGAGCAGAATAACTCACATAATCCCAAGGTCCTGTGGAGTAAATATGATCCAAACACATGACTGGGCTCAGCTTCACATCGTACCTGCGGTCTGGGGCTATGCTTCACATCGTACCTGCGGTCTGGGGGCTCAGCTTCACATCGTACCTGCGGTCTGGGGGCTCCGCTTCACATCGTACCTGCGGTCTGGGGGCTCAGCTTCACATCGTACCTGCGGTCTGGGGGCTCAGCTTCACATCGTACCGGCGGTCTGGGGGCTCCGCTTCACATCGTACCTGCGGTCTGGGGGCTATGCTTCACATCGTATCAGCGGTCTGGGGGCTCAGCTTCACATCGTGCCTGCGATCTGGAGAGGGGCGACGGGGGCTCATCTGTACTTACGGCGTCTGCCTCCGCCTTTTCCCTGGAGCCTCGTCCTCCGGTCACCACCGACTCCAGCACCGCCACCCAGCGCTGCTTGTCTGGGAAGCTGGGTGCCATCAAGTACAAAGACTGGCCCGGCCAGCAGGTGTTGTGGAGGCGGGACTCTAGCTTCAGCACGTAGGGGACGTCTGTAAACACACACACACTCACTCGCACACTCGTATGAGCAGCCAGGAGGGGGCGGGACCAACACACACACTCACTCGCACACTCGTATGAGCAGCCAGGAGGGGGCGGGACCAACACACACACTCACTCGCACACACGTATGAGCAGCCAGGAGGGGGCGGGACCAACACACACACACTCACTCGCACACTCGTATGAGCAGCCAGGAGAGGGCGGGACCAACACACACGCGTTTATACACACACTGCACACATGTATTCAATCACGATCTGACTGTGCGTACCAGACTTGGGGGTGTTGACCAGCTCGGACGCCCCCACGGCCCCATGCACAGTCACCTCTCCGTCAGGCAGGCAGAGCTCAAACTCCTCCTGGGGCTTTATTGAATCTGAAACATGCAGATTTACGCAGTCACAGAAACACCTGGACAGTGACAGGAAAGGAGGCCCAGAGGCAGAGAAGCCGTCAGAGTAATCCGGGAGTGTCAGTGCGAGATGCCAATCTATGGTCACGGTGGGGATTTTTAACCTTCTCTGGGTTCCATTTCGTAGACAGCCACCTTGGTCCCATCCAGCACCACGTACTTCCTCTCCCATACATGGCCTCGCTTTCCATTCCTGCCAGACACACGGAACTTGAATTGAACCAGCCTTCCAGGACTCGGAGAGAACAGGGGGGGGACAGCCCGCTCACACACATGCTTGATCTCACCTGGGCTGCTTCATCCAGCCTTCCAGACGGACGTGTCCACTAGCCTCCTTGGCCTGCAGGCCCGTGTTGGTGCCCTTGTCGCGACACAGCCCCTCGGAGAGGAGCGCGCCGTACTCCGTGGGCAGGCCACACGTGGCAGGAAGGCTGGGGGAGCATTTTGGATGGCACAGAGCATGACATTCTAGAAGCAGGAGAGAAAACATTGTTAAACCGGGTGAAGGGGCAGAGGGCAGAGGGCAGGGGTCACAGCGTTCAAGGTTCCGCCCTCCCCTCTCTATGACATGAGGAATATAGGGAAAAACAGCGGCCGCAGGCATGCAGTTACGAGATGTGGCTGGCACCAACATGTTTCTGAAAACCTAAACCTCTCTCAAAATAAAAAAAACAGCTCTGATAAAGCTGCTCAGAGGGCAATACTGTTGATGCAAACCCTTCCTGCATGCTAATACTGGGTTACGATTCTTATCCAAAAGGCTGGTCAGGGTTTTGGTTTAGTCTTCCCCACATCACACAGCCATTCACACGAGGTTTGCAGGTATGGACCACATGGCGGGAGCGCGCGAGTTTCAGCGGTACAAACCTACGCAGTTGGCCGCCTGCCGACCAAAGTGCACGGTGTCCAGGCACACGCTGCACTTGGTGGCCCTCATGTTGAGCCCCACAGTGAAGCGGTGTGGGCTGCTGTGGTGCGTCCGTTCCTTCGCGCGCCGCCCGTACTCTGCATTCAGCCGATAACAACAGCGAGAAAGCGTCGCGTCACTCATAGCCACCACAGGCTCCGCCCACCACTGCCTGTGCCAACTGGAAGCTCTCACGGCTTGGCCCAGACTCCTCCCACAGAACACACAGAAGGTGTTGCTGTCATGACACCACCTTCATCCACAGCTCACTTTTATACATGGCTTCTGGTTACACAGCACTGGGCAACACACATTATTTCATATATATATAATATATATAATTAATATCACACATACAAACGTGATATTTAATAGCTGGTTCATTTACGTCTACAGAAATAAACTTAAATAAACTTATTTAGTTTTGGAAAGGAGTACAAGGGGTTTGAGTAAAAGACCAAATAACTGTTTACTAATGTTTACCATTGTATCTTCAGTTTGAATTTTTTTACTTTTTTTGTTTGTGGGATTGAACGTTTGTGGGTTCTAATCCTGACAAGGTTGCTGTTTTTTTGAGGAAGGTTGGTTACTTCAGTAGCTCCACTCCTAAACTGTATATATGGCGCTTGGCACAGAATGATATGGCCAACATGAATAATGGCACACACAGGAGGCTCAAACAGCGCACATGTTGATATGTGACAGCTCACACAGGTTACTTTAACAGGTGTGCTAAGTAGGAAAATGAGAAACACAGGTGTGTTTATTAGGGAAATGGGAAACACAGGTGTGCATATTAGGGAAATGAGAAACACAGGTGTGCTTATTAGGGAAATGAATAACACTGGTGTGCTTATTTAGAAGAAGAAAAAATGTTTTTTGCTTTTAGTGGAAACTGTCAACAGCAATGACGAGTGTTACTGCATCTGCATCTGTGAATGGAAAGGGAGCATTAGCATTACTCTTCACAGGCAAAGCAGCATTAGCATTACTCTTCACAGGCAAACAGTGCAGGTCTTTCACAACCAGGGAGAAAACAGGAAAAGAGCAATGGGGTTCGCACATCGTCCTTTGGGATCCGCTGTGAACCCAACAGGAGCCTGGGCGGGACAACTTCCACTCATGCATAGAATGTGTCAAGCAGGGATGTTTGCTTATTGGCGGGATGCCTCAGAGGAAACAGTAAAGCTAAGTAAAACCTGCGAGTGGTACGCGATCTGATGGTGCACTGGACCTGGGACTGCTGAATATGGGTTCTGTGCAGGAATGATCATGTGGGCTCTGGGTGGAACGCAGGGATTTCCACAGCTTTGCACTTAGGAAAAGGTTTCTAATGACAACCTCTAAGCCACACTTTTTTGATTCAGTGAAAAGGCATATGTGCCACAAGTATCTAAATAACATTTAATGGTGCTCGTGAGGTCGCTATCTTGGAAACTTAGACTCATTAATACAAACTGCTATCCCAGTTGGTGGCAACTAGGCATGCCTCTGTTGGATTGGCATCCATGTAAACTCATCCTTCATTTAATCCGAGTGCAGAGGCACAGTTTCAGGGTACCTCTTCATTAGCCTTGCTTTCTGAAACTGGCCCAGTTAGAACCCTTTTTCCTGGTGCAAAGCTGCATACGTCTCTCTATTCTTCTGAATGGGCTAGAGAGAAAAAGGGGGGTGGCAGAAAAGCAATGGGTCTGGTTGGGGGGGGGCTGTAAACTTACTTTCAAACGTGACCCTCCTTCTCTCTGTAGACAGTGGAAGAAAGAAGAGGAGAGTTCTGAGCTGAGGCAGATGGAGGCGGACTCTACTATCTTTATAAGGCAGGACTCACACCCTACGAGCTGGACAACACGGCGCACAACACCGAAAAGGGCAGGACAAGGCGACAGGTGAACTCTTTATGGTGTTAGAGTATAGACAGGGCTAGGATGAGGGTTATCACACACAAGTTGCTGCATGGACGGAACTTAGCCCTTTTCTAAAAGCTCCCTGCCAATGATGACTATTTTGCAGGTGGCTTAAAATTTGGCTTAGGATCTGTTGTGCAAAAGGTTGTGCCCCACAGAGAGGAACAGTGCTCAGGCACTCAGTAGGATCAGAGCCTGAGCAGATGATCAGACTCCTTAAATCTGGAGTGTTAACCTATTTGTTTCTTAAAATGTAAATGCTGATTCAAAGCACTGTTGGGGGAGGCGCTGTTTCACCTTTGAAGGACCTACTGAAATATTTCCATGAGAAAAGACATTCCCATACACTGCCCCAACCAGCAGAACCCACCCACCCTCAGGTGTGGAGGCCTCTTTCCTACGGCTGGAATTGGAGGGGGCCAGGAGGCTGCTGGGATTGGCCTGGTGATCGGGGGACTTGACGATGGTTGACTTGATGGACTGCTGCCGAACCGTGGCAGGGGTGGCGGGGGGGCCGTGGTCTAGAGCCTTGAAGTGGATCGCTGATGGAGGAAGTCCAGGAAAAACATAGCATTCAATTTGAGAACTGGCAATTTAATAAATACATCAAATCGTTTCCTGCACTAGGATTGCTTTTGGTATTGTTCGCCATGGCTTTGTGATTTTAAATGCTGTGCACCGACACAAAAGCAGTTGTTTAAGAGTGTTAAGAGTCGCTCAGGGGAAGCCCGCGCTCTTGCGACCTGCATCCACACATACCTTCCTCCCGCAGCGAGCGCAGCTCCATACGCATTTTCTGCAGCGCCTCCTCCAGCTCGCAGCAGCGCGTGCGCTCCTTGTCCAGGGCAGTCTTCATGTCGTTGTACTGCATGGGCACCTGGGCTTGAGTCTGGGCCGGGGACTGGGCCTGGCCCTGGGACTGGGCCTGGGACTGGGACTGGGCTGGTCCGCCGCCCACAAGGTCCTCTCGGCGCCGGCCAAAAATACTCTGGTACAAACACCAATCGGTGATGAGAGACAAAACCAGCTCATAAAAACTGGAATAGGTCACTGGTAAGTTAGTTACATTTTGGCTTAAATAATGTGCAGAATGACTGAACAAGGCATCTGGCGGCATCAAGTAATGAACTTGACAGCTTACACCTTAAGGTTGGCAGCTGATTTACTGATCGGGTCAATTCAGACAACAGGAGAACTCAGTGGAGCAGTGGTTCCCTGTCTTTTTTTGCCTCATCCTAAAAAACATGTTCTTTGAGCCTTGCAACCCCGAGTCTTTTCGTAGTTGTCTACAGAGGGCAAATTGCTGTCGACTGAGGGTGGTCTTATCATGCAAATTCTAAGTAAAAGTTGCTAAATTATTATTATTATTTGTCATTTGCGACCTTTTAGAACATCCTTGCGACCCTAATTTGTCGTGACCAGGGGGTTGGGAACGGCTGCAGTAGATTCACCGTACGCCAGTGCCTTCTGTTGTGATGTTACCAGACTTTCTGAATTCCACAGCTTGGGTGCTCCCATTATGTGTCTCCCTGGACCAGGTTACTAACCAGGAGCAGAAGTCCATGTGAACAAGGTAGGGTCTCACCTTCTTCTTTTTTAAAGGCTGGTCCATTTTGGCCTGGAGGAAGTCGATAAGTTTGGTCTGCTGGGTTATGGTGCCTTCCAACTTTACCTTCTCATGAGAGTAGACTGCCTGTAGGCGTGTGAAAATTGATTAGTAATTTGTGATTAACAGGTGCGGAATCTCAGTTCCTTGCTGGAATAAACACATCCCACTAGACATCTTCTAACATTTAGGCTATTTTCATGGCACTGAAAATACTGTGAAAATCTGACCGAGGATTAGACTGCGACAATCAGCCACGGCAGTCACGTAAACTCATTTTCAACTAACGGCTATGAGTAAGCGGATTTGCTTGCTGAAATATAAGTACGATCTCCTCAACTTGCTGAGAACTGGAGGAGTATGCTCCATTTCCAACCTGAGATAAAGGGCTCTCTAAGGTCATTTGCTCCATTACAGAAGTGCAGCCATCAACTCAATATCTCTTTATATATATTTCGATTTTTCAACACCTTCCCCTTCAGGTGAATCTCAAAACATGCTAATACTTCAAGCGCCACAGTACAGCAGACAACAATCTAGAAAATTTCACATTAACAAAGACACAGTGAATGGACAATGAACCATGATGAAGCTGTAACTATTCTGCGTTCTTGCCAAACCACTCAAAAAGAAAACTATGAACTGCTCTGACATTCCCTTGCATTACATAATTTGGCAATTGAGCTGAAACATCTGACAGCAACAGTACCATAGAAAAAAATCTCCACCTAATTACACTTAGTAATTAAAATGGCTCTGCAGCTAATTTGCAGCACCAATGTAGAGCACTTTTGTGGCATTTACAGTGTAAGCAAAGGTGAGATATTCTTTAGAGAATACAAAGGCTTTTAAAATGCTTTAATTGATCAACTACATTCTGTTTCCATAACACAAGCCTTTTTTTTTTTAAAGCAAAGCTTTTCCCTACTAAATTATTGCGTAACGTTCAACAGCTGGTCTGTTGGGTGAGTCATAAATAAAAAAAATAGCTCTTCAGCTAAAGCAAATCAATGCAACCAGCTTGAAATAGGCAACTGAAATAGTTTGATACTTGTGATGCAAACATAAAACGATGAGCATAATTTCCGCTTGGCAATAAAGTTTATATAGTCCCCTTTAAATTCTGTTCTCTGGTGAAATGGGCCACTTTCTGCTGTATTGTCATAGAGGTTAAACGATCTGCAACATGCTATAAAGTTTCTCAGTGAAAGAATTTAAGTCAGTCCGGGTTTGGATATTCAGTAGATGCAAAATAAAACAGTGCGGGGCTGGTTAAATTGTACAAACCTATGCGTTTTTTAAAAAATGCACTAAGACGATTCCTGCATACTGGTAAGTTTTGGTGTATGACAAGTGTTTGGTCGTCTTATGGTTGGCCAAGTAGTGTATTGAGGATTAATGTAGGTGTGTGTGACAGTGTGACTGTGCTGAGAACTGGGAACTGTTATCTAAATCCATACACCATCAATGCCACTTTCTGTCTGGTCACAAATCAGTAGGCATACTCTGTATAAGGTGTGAGAAAAATCTATTGGTGCAGTTTTAAAACTAAGATTGAAGACTGAATCTTCTACTTAAAAAAAACTGTATATGTTATGTAATGTAAGCTCAAGGCAGGACTGAGGAGTAAGTGGGAGCGTGCTTGGGGGTAAACAGTAAATGGTGGTTCGTTGGCACCTGCATGTTCTCCAGCTGGTACTCCAGGTCAGTCCGTTCCGTCTTCAGCAGGTCTGTCTGGTCCAGAGCGTCCTGTAGCCCTTGTGTCAGGCGGAAAATGTGCGTCTTCTGCATGTCCAGCTGCTGCTGCAGCTTGCTTTGCTGCATGCAGTAATGCACAAATGAGTCCCACAGAGATTAGCCCTGAAGCTTGCCCAGCTACATGTGGTAATAAACTGGTTAGCCATTCATCTTGGCATGCTGTGTTAGGAAATACTTCAAGCCTGGCCCGCATGCAGGCCCCCCGGGAAATCCAACTGACAGCCCTGCTGTAGCAAGCTGAAGGTGCCCTTCCAGTAAGACAGTCAAACTTCCACACACCTCGTCCATCAGCCTCTGCTTCAGCTCCCTCTCAGTCTCCAGCTTCTGCTGCAGGCTTCGCGCATTCATCTCCAACATAGCGTGCTTCTTCTCCAGGTCATTAAGCTGGAAAGAGTGAACAGTTCCAGGGCCTCAGACAACCAGACATGCGGATCACATTATATTTCCATTTCTCATCCAGGTCAGCACACCGTGTCAGAGAGACTTTCTGCCTTCAGCTTCTGGTCCTTCAGGGCCTGCTGCAGGGCCAAGATCTCCGCCTTGTGCTCCTTCACCGCCAGGTCCACCGCCTGCCGGGACTCAGAGCTGCGCTGGTCCGCACGGAGCCTGCACACAGAGAGGAAGACAGGGGGCCTACAGGTCCCTGGGCAGGGATAGAAACTCATGTGCATGTGTATCAACAGCAGGTTCTGCTTTAACGTGGTGAGTCTCTATAATCATATCGCCCAATATCGACCCACAGCGAGAGAACTCTGGCAAGCCGCTGGCAGGTTGTTCATATTACATATCCAGTTCAGGTTTGCCCGGGCGTGCGTTCAGGAGTGTGTCCTCGTGTATGTTCGGGGGCATCTGTGTGCATTCCTGTGTGTGTTAGGGAGCATGTTCGGGGGGGTCTCAGTGTGTCAGTGTGAATCTGTGTGTGCGTTTTGGTGGGTCTGGGTATGCGTACGTGTGTGCTTGGTGTGTGTGTGTGTGCGTTTTTGTGGCTCTGGGTTTGCGTTTATGCGTCTTCGGGTGTGTGTGTGTGTGGAGTTTGTGTGTCTGGTTTTACCTGTTCTGCTTCTCGGTGTCCAGCAGTCTCTGAATGTCACGGGTCCTCCGCTCCGCCTGGCCCTTCTCGTCCTCCAGGGCCCCCCGCCACGCCTCCCACTGCCGCTCCTTCTCCAGCAGTTCGTCGTTCAGTGTCTCCAGCTCCACCACCTGCTCTTCCAGCATGGTGCAGGTGGTCTTCAGGGTTTCGATGTTCTGGAGGAGAGCAACAAGACGTGAGAGAGGTGTGGGTGGGGACACATCAGGGTATCCTCCTCATCTTCCCTCTTCTACCTGAAAATGAATCACATTTTTGCATATTTTTGACACTGTATGTTATCTTCATTATTATATCACTGTAAAAAGGACAGGCCAGCTGAACACAGATAAACTTTGTGAGGCATGGAAGCATATTTCATATATACAGGGGGAAGACATATCACACCAGGTTATGTGTTGTGACACATTGGCCTGACTACAAGCGTTGTGTGAATGGCAGCCCCACCAAAAATATCAGCTTTGTGACGCTCACCATGTACGGTTTCTGGTTCATGGAAGTAAAGATGGCTGTCGGATTTGGTTTTAAGCAACTGTTCTGTTGAGTGTCCGTCAATCCGAGTCAGAGTGAAACAGATTTTTCTTGAAATAGAAATTTATGTTTTAAACCAAATGAGCTGCAAAATCAATTAAAGACATACTCCAAAATAATTGTTTAGGCCTATTACGAGATCAGCTCATATTCATTTTTTGTCAAAGCATAGTGAGTAATATCTTTTAAAAAGCATGCATCAGGTATTACACAGCACCAGGCTGTTCCTCCAGAATCTTTCACTGCCTGAGTTAGCCACTAGAGTAAAGCACAGAGGCTCCAAAAATAGCTACAGTGCACCATTTGAAGTCCGCACACTCTAGCCTACCGTGACCTCAGAGTTGTCGTCATCGCTGTCTTCGTGACACATCGCTGCCACCCTCGCCTTGTCTCTGCCTGACACCTCGAGTTATGTAACCACGAGGAGAGAGAGACTGTGCGCTCAAATCACGCCCACAGGTGCCCCACCACCACCAACACGAATACAACACATGAAACAGCCTCTCTGCCAGTGGGCTACATAATGCAGGAAACTCAAATCCTTTTCTGTGCATTCAGCCTCTATTTTTTTAGTGGATGTGGTGTTTATCCTTTACCCAGTCCTGGTCTCTCTCCTGTTCATGATCACAGAGGTGTGAGTGGTACTGGCGTCTCACCTGTTTCTGGTTGTTGAGGTGCATTTCGCGGTCGGCCACCTCTCTGCGCAGGCGATCCACATCCTGGCTGAGCTGCAGTCGGTCCTCACTCTCGTCTGATGCCTCATCCAGCTGCTTGGACAGGTAGAAGTTCTGCCGATTCAGTTCAGAATTCTCCTGGGTGAGTTGGGTCAACTGCTCCTCCAGGTCAGTGATCACCTGAAGGACAGGAGTTGGAACAGGATATTAGGCAAAGAGGCGGCCGAAACCTGCCACAGTGCATTCTCGGCTGTTGCGAATCCCACCAGAGCTTGGCACAGTCACCTGTATTACTTGGCAAACACCTGAGACATGCCCCTCAATAGCAAGACTACAGGCTGGTTTACAATCTGTCCCTGAAGAGCGAAGCGACTGACAATCATCGCATCGTTTAGATCAGCTGAACTTTGAACTCATCGCTGACTCCATTGCTAGGTAACACACTACACATTTTTGAATCTTTGACTAAAAATGGAAAGCTGTTTGTGGAGAAGCAGAGAGTCCATAATTCAGCGATGGAACATTGTGAATTTAAAGCCCTAGAAAGAGCACTGCATATTTACCATACCTTTGAGCTGGTTATGCAATCGTTAAGGATGTAGCAACACCCAGTCTCACCCTTATTAAAGACATCTACTATGCAGATAAAAGAGAATAATAGTTATAAACCTGACAGACTGTGAGAGTTCCTCATATCCTCTGATTGGTGTGTGTCATGTGTATTACAGAGGGATGGGTGGCAGAGACTGGCATGAAAAATTGCAGCGGACTATGATCGTTGAATTGATCGACTTACCCCAACCGAAACTGAGGATCTACGACAGACACATTTCCGTAGTCTGCTGTGACCCACCGGTTTTTAAGCCCATTTCTTTATTGATTTAATCAAAGTGATCCACGACCCTTTCTCCTCCATAATGAGCCCAGGTGAATGAACATTGTCACAGGGCGCTCCATAGTGTAGAAAGTGCAGCCTTGTGTGAGACTGTTATGTGCTTACACTGTCTTGCTCAGCTGCCTCCTAATCACTAATCACTAATACAGGAGTTTCTGCTCTGAATCAGAAACCTCACAACTATGCCTGCACAATAACCAAATGACTTCCCTTTCTGCTCTCTTGGTATCTTCTCATCCTCAGTGTAGCTTAGTGAACTTGTATGCAAATGTCAAGCAACAGTATAACTGGGAGTGGACCTGTGCTAAAACTACAATAAAGGGGTAACAGGGAGTGGACCTGCACCAAAACTACAATAAAGGGGTAACAAGGAGTGGACCTGTGCTAAAACTACAATAAAGGGGTAACAGGGAGTGGACCTGCGCC
>JAOYSI010073395.1:0-19967 GCA_025775065.1 Hiodon alosoides
ACACACTATGTGTGTGTGTATGCATGTATATGTGTATGCGTGTATATGTGTCTATGTGTGTGTGTGTGTGTGTATATGTGTGTGTGTGTGTGTGTGTGTTTACAGGAATTATGGATCGGTGTATGACCCGACAAAGAACAGATCTGAAGACCAATGAAGGGAAGGTCATTCAAAGACTGCATTTTACACATAAAGGTCTTTGTGGCGCACAAATATGAAGAGACTTAATTTAATAACATGCTAAACTGCTTGACGAGAAGCCAGAGACCATCAGGCATGCCCTGACTCACATCCGTGCTGGTCTGAGAGCCACTCACTGTAAATGCAGTTCTCAAGGCCCTGTCTCCATTGAAGTTTGGCTTTTAAGAATTCACTGTATTAACCCAGTTCAAAAGCCCAGCTCTGCCAACAGTGTTACATTCATACATGCAATAATCAAGATAAAGACTAATTTTCCTTGGTTTCATTAATTTTTTTCAGCATGCATATGACGATGTAATATAAATGTAACTTATTTTAGTTTTATGCAGCTGTTCAGTTTATGGAAAACGTTCGGCGCTCCAGACGATCACATCATTTTCAAAGATATATATTGTGATTTTTGCAATGTTTTTTTGATTAGACCAATGTAAAGTAATTCATCATGCTCTTAAACTAGTGTACAATTGCATTGCTATATTGCAATACATTTTTTTTTACTTGCGTAAAAGTTTTCTGTGAAGACCATCAACAGTGCCCGGGCTATTTCACAAATATCTTTCCAAGGCCTTCATTGCCTATTTTGTGTGTGATTTCACTCATAGGTATATTTTAAGAAGCGGGACTGTATGTCACTCTGCCTCTGATACAACGAACAAAGTGGATCACCAGTTCATTAAATCTATCACATAGCAGCACTTTGCATGGCAGCGCTGACACACAATAGCACTAGTTTAAAAGGTCCTGGAATCGGTGGGAGGCATGATCACATGAGTGGTGACAGTTCCTGGAGAACTCAGAACCACCCACCACAAAGCAGGGGGTACTGGGCATGATACAGGGTGAACACAAAATACCTAAGGCTTCCTTTTTCTAAAACAAATACTGCTTTCTAAAATTATAAACTCTACGATGAAACACTGGAAGAGAGTAAAAGTTCAGCAAGTTTGAAAGAGGAGACCAGCTTTATTAATATTTTCCAATATGATTCAGTACGTTAACTCTTTTAAAAGGGCACGGGCATTTGAGTTTGAATCAATACATTTTCTTCCACAGTCTGATTGATTGATTGATTGATTGATTTGTATGTTTAATTTGTTTATTGTTTTTAGTTGATGGCTATACTGCATAGTAAAACATGTCTGACTCTTATTTTGTGAAGAATTGTGAAAATTGATCCAACATTTCAGATCATAACCGTCATAATATTTTCATTATCCCCCGTCTGCAAGAATGCCATATTAACACTAATGCAAACTCAGGTAAGGTAATTGGCACTAATGGATCTGAAGAGCATGGAAATTGGACATTATTAAATCCGTCAACACATTCTCTGGATCGTTCAATTGTATGGCTATGCAGTGAAAGAAAGAAAAAAAAAAGAAAATATACCTAAATACAAGGCACTGCAGAAAGAGGTAGCCAGCTCAGGCAAATTGGGGTCGTCCATCTAAGGAACTTTCAGCAACAAATAACATGTAATAAGGTGCTTTATCCTACCACTAATCTGTGTTTTTTAAGGCAATTTGATGTGTGTTTTTTTTTCCACAGGAAAGGCAATGTGGTACTATAAGGGGTGTGTACTGCCATTGGTGACTAACTAGAGCCTATTAGTGAAGACAAGTAGCAGTAAATTACACTCAATAATGGACAAAGATAAAAAACGCACTACCAACTGAGAGGTACTTTCCAAACATTAGCTGGATCGGAAAAGAAGAGGGAAGAGGTCACTTCCACTTAAAAGAAAGGGCTACACAGGGTTAAAAACGTTCTGTTTCGTTTTGTAATGCCGCTGCTGGTGTATTCGGTTTGTCTTTAAGGTTTGGTTAATTATCTGTTTCAGTGGTCTAGTTTGTCCTAAAGATCCTGGTTGCTGTTTATTTGGTCAAAACATGTTCTGCCATCAGAAAGAAAGAGTACTTTTGTACGTATAACCAGCAGCAAATCCAGCCCTCACCCCCTGTCTGCCCTGGCTTATCCATGTCCCGTTGGTACCTATGTAGTGCTATCAGACTGAAACCAAAAATGGCTCGCAGAAAATTAAACCCATGCTACGTTAGGTGAGCAATATTAGGGGAGCACCTTTTCTCCTAAAACTAGTTCAGGTCTATTTCCTTTAATTTGTCAGCTTTTATTGACATCAAATTGTATGTTTAAGTATCTTAAATAAGGGTAATTTCTGTTATTAGTTTTTATTTAAATCATTTCTGTTAATATATCATTGGCTTTTGGAAGTGAAGCAGGTATTTCAAAAAAGCTCTGCAAAAACAGACTTTTCCTACCTTAGACGCCATATGTGTGTCTGTGTACGGGCTCAGCTAGCAAGGATATTAAACATTACAAAGTTAAAGTTTGAATTAGATCCAATGAGTCATCAGAATTTCAGAAACCATACTATCTGCAGACACGACAGCTTCCACTATCACTGTCAGCTATCCACGTTTATAGCTAAAGTCAAGTTAGCGAGTTAGTCTTCTTAACTCCCACTATTGTAGACAATTTTAATCAGTTGATCGAATTGCATAGCTTTACAGGGAAAAATTTCAGTTTGTGTTCCAGCTGCACAGTTATAAGACAATAACACATGGCTGCTGAATCAATTGGTATCAATGTGCAGTTAGTGACACTGTGTCATATCATTTTCAAAAATTGTTAAACATGTTATTGTTAGCATTCTGTTTTTATCATTTACCTGACAATAAAACAAATCAATCACTGTTATGCTTTTTTGTGGGACTGACCATGATTCAGGCGTTAGTTAAACCTACACTCAGAAACTTTAAGTCTGGGCACAGCAAGAGAGAATTGGAGTATCCTACAGCACCTTTACATCTCCTGCCTCAGAGGAAAGAAACGGAGGGGGGAGGGTGGGGGTGTAATTGACTAGATTGAAAGAATGGATCTTTCACACTTAAATAACAGGATTCAAACAAACCCACACATTAAGGTGTTCATAGCCAGTTAGTTGCTAATCACAAAAGGAACTGAGGAGAGTGTTCTACCTTGTCAGATGGAGGCCAGCGCAAAGTGTGACCCGATATGTTTCCTATTCATTTTCACAGAGTAATTACTTCAAACCCTATATTTCCATGATAATGAGATGCTACTGTCAGCTCTGTCAAACAAAAACAAGGAAGTGATCTGGAAGATTTAGGGTGGAAAGAAAGATCTCTTCTTCTGCTTTGACTGACTAAGTGGTTATTTTCTTGTCTGTAATTAATGAATGCTACATGCATGTGAGAATGGCACTGATATAGCACAGGACTTGAGCGTAAATATGACTCTTTGCGTACGTATTGTGTGCATCTTTGCACACTTCATTACAACAGCAATGTAGTAATTACAGATCTAGCAGTGTAACTAATGCACATTCCCTGATTTTCCCTTATGCTTTCATTAATAGGTTCTCTACCAGAATTACACAGTTACAGTCTATAAAAGTTTAGTAAATATTGGTATTGCAAATGTAATTTCTGCATAGTGTGTAGTTAAGTCTAAAATACGTTTGCATAAGTAATTATTAGCGTTTGATACATTTCCCAGCAGCTTAAACTGGTCCCAACATGCCTCTTATAGCTGCAGGTTCCCATGTGACCCTGCAGGAGACATCAAAGAACTCCTGAAAAAAAGGAATGAAAGAAGTCTAATATCACTCGTTTAATAAAAGTCAGATTATTTCCTGGAAGAGATCAAAGTTTGCCTTACAAAAGCAAATAGAGACATCTCAGCCGCAGTGTTACACCTCTATTCTAAAGGGAAATAGTGCTTGTAAGATCAATTTACTGCTATGACCACTTCATTCACAGGAGAAACGCTCACAAATCAAAGGTCTACGAGAGTCTCATGAACCACAGACTTTACGACGAGCAAAAAACAGTCACCTTTGTACAGATCAGTTTGCAGACAAATATCACTCGCAAAGGTTTACAAAGTATTCTTTTATGTAAAATATCATAATGAATACATCAAATGTCATTAATATCATATGAATCATTATTTCTACCGATAAAGCAAACTCAAAGAAGACTCTCACACTGGCCTGGCACGGAACTTGTAATATAGGAATTATAAATAGCTTATAAAAGAATATACTTGTTCCTCTGGCTCTGACCCCGCAGCTATTCTGTACATAATTCTGAAAGTTAGAGGACCAAACATCGGGTGCAATCGGGCTTGTTCTCGCATCACGCGTCAGGTGCAACTTTCGCCCCTTCTGGCCATGCCGGCTCGTCTGTGCACTGAACCTCAAATTAAGCAGCCCCCCGACGCACGGCTAATAACGCAATCACACCTTCAGAGCTGTCAGCTGCATTCTAATTATCCCGCTCTGCATTGTTTCAGAATCTCTGTCCACAGCCGGAGGATAGACCCTTCTCCCGTCATCCGCCGTGGCTTTGGAGTCAGTGATGAAACTACGCTTACAGTCGGCCTTGTTGAACAGCACACAAGTGCACCACATCTAGCATGACGCCACATGCTTCTTCCAACAGCGGCACAGGGCGGCCCTGCCCTGAAATGTGGCCCCTTTCCCCCACCTTTTTAAATTGACATCCGTGTCGGATAAAAGGGTTAAATCAAGAATTAGGTAGGGGGGAAAAAAGCAGTGTAATTAGTGTCCTTGGTTAATTTCCGCATGTTAATGGAAACACATAGATTATCTTAATCCATTGGTGACGTCTCACATTTATTTGAAAATAAATGCAGTTTATTGATGTAGGCATTTCTGTTTTCCTTTCATGATTGTAGCATGGCAGTAGAGCAAGAAAAACAGTGTCCCTTTTTGATGATTATGATTGCTGTGTTGTTAACGTCATCCTAGAGAAGTAGTTGCGATGGTCAGTGCATCTCAAAGAGTGTACACATACTCTCTCTCTCTTTCCCTTCTCTCACATGTGCACTCACGCACTTTCCAGCGCAAGGTCATCTGTTCTCTGAGTAGGGCTTCTTATTCTTTTAGCTCTCCAAAAACCGTGGGCCCCTCTTGGGCTGTAGCTACCGTCATGAAAGGGAAACCGAAGAATTTGATGTGCTTGGTTTTGATACCGGCCCACAGCAGCTGTTATTTTCTATTTGTTCTGTTTTGTTCATTTGTTTGTTTGTGTAAAGTCTCCAGTCAAAAAGGCCTGAGAGGAATTAACAACACAGCGAACAAATGCTCGCACACACACACCCCAACACATACACTCCTTCACAATTTGAGCATGGAATTAGTGCTTAAAATCAATGTTCCACCGGACCGGACAGTCCTGGTTTATCCATGGGCTGAGGCGTTGCAGAAAGCAGCCCCGCGGAGAGAAGAACCTCAGAAGCCGGCTTTATTGGAAGGGGAGGGGGAAGAACGGTCTTGTGATCTCCGCATGCGGGGCCAGGTAATAGCGTCAGCCAGAACCGACAAGCACACAGAAAGAGAGCGCTCCACCAACAGATGCCCACATCACAAAGCTCCCTGAACCGGACTGCACAGGTGCACTGTGGGACTCAGAAAGGGCTCTTGATCCACATGAAAGCCTTATGAACGGAAGGATACACGCTTGAAGAAGATATCATTTTTCTCCTTAGGCCAGTGTGGCTGGACCAGGTTTAAAGTTGCTCTTATAAGTACAGCCTGGCGGAGAGCTGCTGAATGTGCAACGCCCTCTGGGCAGCCTGCAGATCTTTCTCCAGACTTCCCTTGGGATGCCACAGCCAGGTGCCCCCACTCCCCAGGCCATTGCTCAGCAAGCGGTCTTTTGGAGAGGAGGCTCCCATCAGCCCACTTCTCGCTAAGTAGTCAAACCCCAAGCCTACCAGGCAGAGATAGGTTTGACAACAGGGGGCCATGGCTAGGTCTTTAGGCATGTTTCAGCCCCACCAGACAAACGCCACCCTGGCAGAAACGTAAAGCTGCAGTAGCCACCAACCCACACTGCAGACTTCAGTCGCAGCAACAGTGACTAAACAGAGAGTGGCATGAAAGGATTGGCTAACTCCAAACCCCAGGTGTGAAAGCGGTTTCGAATTTCGAATTTCATCAGACAGCCTAGTGAAAAATCAAGATACAAACCCTTCCTTGCCACATCCTCTCAGATGGTTTTCCAGAAGTTAAGAGTTTTTAAGCTTCCAGAAAAACAAAAGAAAAAAAAACGGTTAGATATATTACTTACTAAGAACCAAGATAATATTACGTGTAAAAATATGTAACAAGTATCAATCACGAGACAACTATTAAGTTTTTTAAAAGAGAGTGACTGTCTCATCTTTAGCATTGTTGTGAATTGTTGAAAAGTATATATGATATATGATTTATAAACAGAAGAAAGTGATTTTTTTCTGCAATAGAAAAGCTAAAGAAATAGCAAGTATATAGATACATTTTTCTATGCCTTTTATAAAAAAGTATTTTTGCTTGACAACATAGACATGTTTGAGAAACTTTATAAACCATTTTTAATCTATGCACCAAGAGGTATATCTTGTTGGGGGCGATACCTCACTTTTCTCACAGAAGTTTACCAAGTTTGGATGAATTTTAATGACTTAAAAAAGCCATGTGTCCCTCAAAAGTGGTACTATTCATTTATATAATGCAGATTCCCCTATGGGACAGACTATATTTCAAACAACACATCGATTTCCAACCCTGCTTTGCTCAGAATCCAAACTTTAATGTCACAAATATTCAGCTGTACCATGTCCACTTTCCTATGCAATAGTACATAACACCTGCTTATTCCTTTAACAATTTAAATCAGTCCTAGAATGCAAATATGAGTTTCCCCCATATTTCTTGAAACAATTTCTGGGCTCCGGCGCCCTGCTTACCGTTGCATTGCTAACAGTGGCCATTGACACATCACTCATCAACTTGACAGTCATCTTGGGGCATTAAAAATTACTGGCCACCACATCCTGACCGTTTTTGAAGTGCGTCCTCTCAAACCCTTGCCCAGCAATGCTCAGAAAATAACTTCATTAGGGATCCTTGGCCTGTTTTTGCACAGTGCCACATCGATACTGTAACTAAGGCGGTTAGCAGCTGTTTTACTCCGAGCGAAGTCAAAAGGTGCAGGGCATTGAGGAACTTTACCCCCATCCCCCTCCCCCCGTTCCCGCAAGAATTTGCCTGTTACTTTGCATACCGAAAAATGTCACCTCATTCCGGCAAGCTGTTACAGTGCTTCCTCCATGCCAAAACGCAGAGCCTCAAAGGAGGCGAGTGAATCCTGCTCGTTCAGTGATGGCTCTTAAAAGGCGACGGATGCCTGAGGCACCTTAGGCTCCAGCAAGAGGAGAAGAAGTGGCATAATGGGACTGGAACCAAGGACTGTGCCTGAAAGTCAAGCTGTGCTCTCAGCGCTGGGGGCTGGGCGCTGGGCGCTGGGGGCTGGGGGCTGGGGGCTGTGGGAGGGAGGGGGCGCTTTCCGCGGCTGATATCTTGGTCGCGGCCAAGAGCTTATTAGGATGAGAAGAGGACAAATGCATGCTTTTGCTGGTGGAAAAAACAGTTTGGACAGCTCAAACCACCCAGATGCCTGTTTTCTGATGTGCAAGGCTTCAATGCTCAAGGCATTTCTCAGTTTACTCAAATTAAAAAACACATTGAAGAAGGGAAAGGGAAAAAAAGGAGAAATAAAATATTGGTCAATGGAAGTTTTTGGATAACAGAATCTAATGTGTATTTTATTCACTGCATAAATTAACAGTGTAAATATGATGTCCTGTATTTTTCCTACGAATATACAGTGCCATTTTACTGCACTCAAATCCTAGCAAAATTCTGAGGGAAAAAATGGTATCAACTTATATTTTAAGATGTCAGATGAAATTTAATTCATGATATCTTAAATGTGCCTTTAAGTATTTTTATTTTTAAGAAAATAAAGACAAGCAAAGATTTCCAGATACCTTTAACTGGTAAGGCCAAAAGATTTTTTTTTTTTTTAAACGACATACCTTTAAAAATATATATATATAATATAAAACGATGTCCAAGAGACAAATAATAATTCTATTAAATTATTAAAAACAATAACTCTGATAACTCCTATTTATTGCGCACAAAACTTTCTGCAGATTTTCAGTCACAGCCGGTGCTGAATAGGAGCAGTGCCTTCTGGGTAATAGCACACAATGGGCCTGGCTGTGTGGCATCAGCACCTGCACTGAAGGAGCACCTGTCAGGGGCATACCTTCCCTCGCTTACTTTATTGTCCCCGAGGAGGTAGGAAAGAGGGCCACCTGTCTAGTCCCATCTCTCCCACCCCTCTATCTTTCCTGGAAGCAATCCCACCAGGTCTTTGACACTAATCTAATTACGCAGCTCAAAAGAAAAGAAGAGAAATGAGAGGAGCCTTCGTCTGTCCCCATTAATGACAGAGGTTGGAGACAATGCCTAAAATGTTTTTTGCGCCGAGCTCTGCCCTTACTTAAGGCTAGGGTATTGTGGCATGTAGGACATTTGAGGGGAGAGGAAAAATAAAATAAAATCCTGACCACGAGCGATCTAATGTAGAGGTCAAACAATATGGTTGCGCGTGTGTAAGTGAGCGGCAGAGACAGAGAGAGCGAGAGCGAGCCAGGCTACATGAATCACAAGTAACTCCAAAGAGGTAGTGGCAGGGAGCAGTCCACATGAACAAGGTCACAGGTTTCAAACTCGCCTCAGGAGCTGCTTGCACTCAGACTGCCCGGCACGCTGTTTGCATCAACAGAGTCCTTCACTCGTCCGACAGATTGCTCACTTCACGATAGTCCTTGACTGTGGCTCACCCACGGTCTTTTCGTTTGAATGAGACACAGCTGGCAGTCAAAGTTCTTTGCTTATCCAGCGGGTCACTGGCGAACTGAGGGTTTATCACTTGTCCCATAGACTCGTATACTTGTGAACCTCCCTATTAGACAGCTTTGATGACAGTGAAGTAAATGCTTATACAACTTATGACAACTGCAAATGGTTTCCAAAAGATGTTAAAACCAGAGTTTGATCTTTTTGGATCATCCAATTTACTGATCCCAACATTTTCGTCCGTTCGCGTGTTCGTCCGTCAGTTCGTTCCTTCACTGGGTGCAGAGCTTATAGAGCTTATAGTTCGACATCTTCTATGAAATACTAACACATAAATGACAATGTAGTCAAAGGATGTCCATGCATCATTTAGTGTATATAATATTATTCATTTTACTGTTGTTATTATAATTCATTTAATAGTTTTGTCATCATTTTTTCTGTCAGTAGAGTAACCCTATATTCTACAAACTCCTTTGTGGGCATTGGCTTCACAAAGATGTGTCCAAAATCCTTCTAAGGATTAGGATCTTAGGATCTTCCTTCTTTGTACATTTTGAATCAAAATACATTTTTATATATTTTTGCCCATCTCTGCAGGCAGCGGCATGTCATTTAATCGCCTGTGTCCAGTCTGACGATCTGAGAAAGCTTGTATCAGCACAAGATTCTGAAGGCAGATTTGAATAATAGATGAAGCATTCTGAATACCAGTGTCTATCTCCTTATTTTCCAAAACATAAGTCCCATGTAGGGCCTGCTGAAGAGCAGTAGTCTATATGATTTATTGGCACTTTTAAAAGCCCCACTACAATTCGCACTGGAAGGAGTGGTTAAATTGGCTTAGAATTCAATTAAGTAAATTATTTATAAAATCATGTGGTCAAGTGCTCTTGTGGATCGAGTTATTGCAAAAATGACGGCCTTCCAGGAGTGGGACTGGGGACAGCTGCCTCAAGTGCTTTCACACCTGCTGGATCACATATTAGCCCTCAGTGTAAAGACGTGGCAACTGGCCCTGGCAGACAGCACAAGGCCAAGGCATTGCAATAGGAATTGTCAGCTCCAACCTTGCATAAAGGTTTTTTTTGTTTGTTTTTTAACCTTCAAAATGTTATCCAAAATGTCAGCAACTCGAAGACCGACTTAGTAAATTTAGTCAAAAAGCAAACCCTTTTACGCCATTATTTTTTCCACCGACATAACTGGAGTGACTCCAATAGCAGCAAGCTATTTATTATCTACATCGATTATCTGATACATCTGATACATTACATGGCAGAGGAAACACTTAAAAATATTTTTATTAAAATCCGTTAACAATTGTGTTTTGTTTCCACAGGACGTGTCATAAAATAAAATGTATTAAAGATACTGCTGTTAAAAATAAACTGCATGAAATGCTATATAATAAGATAAGTGGCACTCCTGAATACAAGCATGTCTTGTGCTTATAACATGAGCTCAGAGACGTAAGTGATGCCCCTTTACTGCTCAAAATCAGATCTACTGCTCACTTGAACTACACGACTCAGAGAGCCAAAACCAGCCCAAAGCCCCAGGTTGCGTGTTAGTGACGATTTGCATGCCCCAGATCAGTGCAGACCCAGCCAGTTGACAGGTGCCAATGGGCGGCAGGCTTCTGGGGTGGGGGGCTATCACTAGACCAGTGCTGCCTCCAGCACAGAGCGACCAAGAACGACACACGGCTCTCCTGGGCAGCGGGAGCGATGATCTTACTAAAGTGCTCCTGTCTAAAGTGCTGAGTGTCAGCATTGCCCTGATTTAAGTCAGCAGAAACCCACCTTCAGGGCCAGACAAAAGGCCCTTGATGCTCCAACACACCTTTTCCCTGGTTGTTCTTTCCAGAACTTCCTATAGAATGTTGAAATTACTAATTTATACTATATATATATATATATATATATAATATTTTGAAATGATTTTTTTTCTGCATAGAAGATAATGTGATGAAAATGCAGTGTTGTTGCTCTAAATTCTACAAAGCAGCTGCCCCAAACTCTTAAAACATACTGAAAAGATATTTATTTTATAAAGATATAAAATCTTTGCCTGTCAGTTTTGTTTTTACTATACTGTACTGGTATTTGGTTAAGGTGAAACAAAGTTAAAATGTGTACCGTGTCCACATCCAAAAGAAAATCTGTTGCCATTTGTGGCTCTTAAGAGAGGGGCAAGTTTTCTTCCATCCTTGCTCGATAATCGCTTAATCGTTTGACAAACTTGAATCATAGAGACTAAAAAGGATGGAATGAGCAGATCGTGTAGATGCAAACACAGTGACATCTGCACTCTAAACCAAACTGTTTTTTTTTCCCTGCTAACAGCTGAACATCTTATTTAAAACCCCTAGTAACCAAACATGTTCAGGCCATTTATAGGAAATTCAATTCAAAGGTGATAGCCCTTTAAATCAGATAAATCATTCACACACACACACACACACACAGACACACACAAGTTGATGTTGAACTTAAGAAAAAAAATCTGCAAATGATCCATAGTGAGTTTTTAATTAATGTTTTGCATACCAGGTTGTTCTAATTGCCACGGCAATCTTTAGTTTTTAATCTCATCTTTGCCAGCCTTGAAACTTTAATTGTTCGACAAGGATCTTAGTTTTCTAAAATATCTCCCAGAGTCTTTTTTTCATTAAGAGTCTGTTTTCATGACACGCTCTCACCCGTGTGCAAGCCTTTTAAGCACATTCTTTTGCCTATTAATGAGCAAGCCTTTCTTTCATTGGAATAATGCTTTTATTAGTTAAATGCCTGTTCCTTGGGGACATAAGTTTTTAATTACCAAGAGGCCATTTTTAATGTTGACTGCTTTGAAAAGGATGCCTGGAATATTTATTTCATACAAGGCATGTTTGTCACTATTGTTGAGCCACAGCTCCTCGAACCAGCATTTTAAGAAGCTGCAGAGATGTAGACGTCCACGGTCTCCCTTTTTGTTGCCTTAACTGCCAAAGTTGCGCAGTAAACAAAGAAGATGGGAAAACATTCAGGGGGACCCTTGTGGTTTGAAATGTAAGCCATTCAACTGCGCCTTAGTCTAAATGATTAGCAGTTTCCTTCAATTCAAAAGGGAAATGAAAAGAAAAGATATCTCTTTAAATGTCTCCCAGGGTGTTTGCCTACCTGCAGCAGGAAGATTTGGCGCGCTCCAACACTGGCACGGGAAGCAACTCATTTTGACAGGATGGCACGGGTGGAGTGGCTGGAGGAAGAAAAAGACATCATATTTGCTCTACCTGAAACAAAGCCCCGAGTGCTATAGACAGAACTGTGTGTCCACGTCTGCCTCAGTCTTTCATGACGGAGCCACTGCTCTGCTCTGGTTGCCAGAATGCAGACAGCACTGGCACAACTATCTGCGAGAAGTGTCTCATTGCAGTTATACCTTCTCCAGAAAAGGGCCCAGTTTGCTGTGACCCCTTCCAGGGAAGTTGATGTCTGTTTCGTTAGCGATGGAACTAATTAGATGCTTTAAAGAAAGATTTTCTTTTAGGAGTTTTAAGGAGAAAATTTTGATATAAAAAAAAATTATTTTAAAACCGCAAAAGATTTATATTGTATATATTTAGCACTATAGCAGGCTGACAAGAGTGAATGACAACGATCTGAGGACGGAAATAAAACTATAATGTATTAAATTATGTGGACAGAACTGGCTTTCTGTGAAAATATGCCTTATCTTCAGTGAATTATTAACTTCATTGGACATTAATTATTGGTTGCGGCACTTCCCACGGAGCACCGCAGGCAAAAATCATTCCGTTCAAATAAATTTATTAGGCAAAATGTAGAGCTGTACATTTTTTGTTGTCGTTTAGGTTGATAATGTAGTCCTATACGATATAAGGTCCATTCGGCATTTCAAAATGCAACTTTTATCCATGTTTGTGCTTAGTGTCTTCAAATGTAGCATGTATAGCACAACATAAGGTGCTTGAAACATTCTGATGAAAAACATACACTAGCCACCTGCTAATGTTTTTGCAGATAGCAATAGCATAGCACGCTATTCCCTGGACACTGATACACACAGATAGACAAACATTCATTAATAAAACTGGGCTACGCAGAAGAGTAAGGGGGGACGTTACATGTAGGAATGAAATAAATGGCTGCACGACAGTTAAAAAAGCAGACATAAAAGCAATGATAGATTGAATGGGGGGAGATTGTGGCCTGCTTATGATATTATGACTTTCACAGGCTCAAATTGAATACGCGCGGGTGTCATTTTGCATGAAATTAATTAATTTTTGGTACCTGCTCAGGCAGCGGTTTGTGAAATAATTTTGTGAAAAATAAATCTCCCACGTTAGGTATCGAGGTGTACCATGGCATCAGCGTAATGTACGTGTATCTGTCATGCAGGCGCTTTCAGTGTCATCTCTATCTCAAGTGAAAATTGTTACAACGGATTCTTGTCCAAGTGATGCTACTCAATAAGAATTTAGTGATCACCGCTTATTTGGTACATGCTCAGCTAATGACTCAACACAAAGCTTGGTAGCCAGAAAGACCCACAGGGACATTTCTTGCACCGATAAACATCCACTTCAGGCGGTTCTGTTAAAGAGGACGAGGAGGGGGAAACAGACTCCTATCGGTTTATAAAGTGGATCCCTGCTACGGCTGATAATTGCTTATCTTAAATAGCGTCTGACAAGGGCAGGCCTGGACAGACGCTGAGAGCAGCGACGGGTCGCGTTAGCGCAGTGACAGCTGACTGGGCAGCCAAAGGGCCTGGTGTGGGGATACGCGGAGTCAGCCTGGATCTCCGCTAACCAGCAGCATCGGGAGGAGGACACCAGAGAGATTAAAACGCATGAAACGCCTGAAACGCATTGTGTGAGAAGGAAGGAAGAGCCTTTGGGACTGTTGAGGAACGCCCCGTAGTCTACAGAGCTTTGAAATTTTAAACCGATTCCTATTCCTGAATCTTCTGCATTGCAAATACAATGTTAGGAGACAGTTGATCAATAGGGACAGCTATGTGATACTAATGTGATACTAATATGATGCCACCCAGCTGAAGAAGAGGACCTATAAATTTATAGTCTTTGGACGATAATATTAACACTAAAAACAAACAAAAAAAACTAAATGCATTAGACTATTCATAACTGTCTGATAATAATTTTAAAATCAAACCCTAGAAGCCAAATTTAAAAGTTATGTCTTACACCAGTCTTAAACCTTTGTAGGTTACGCAGAACAATACTGTAGATTTTGTTTCCCCCCAAAGTGAAGCTAAGCTCAGCCTCCCCTCTCTGCATTAGTCACCAATTAGTGACCCTATCAATTAAAAAAACCTGGGGCTCGTTACACTTCTCAATTAATTGAGGTCATTAGCTGCAGATTCTGAGTCTAGTGAACCTCTTCTTTTATGTTATTTCTGGGATTTTTCTGTTTGTTTTGTTGTTTTTTTAAATTTTGGAATCAGCAGTTATTTTTGTGTTTTTCATTTCAACCCTGAAATAAAAATACACTAAACAAAGGAGGCCAAAATAATAAATACTACTACTAGTACTACTAATATTATTATTAATAAAAATTAGAATAATATCAATGATAATATAGTATTTGTATTATATGGCACAAGAGTTCAAGAGGATGCAGCTATTCCATTTACAGGACTACAATCCCCACAAGCCCACTGGATTAACTCATCTGGCTAATTGGCCTCTGACTAGTGGGGTGAGGTTTAAAAAGAGACAAGGAGAGAGAACGCAAGCAGTCATGCAGGCATGTGTTTGAAACTTTTTCGACCTCTTCCTTGCGGTGCACTTTGTTTCCTGGGACCCTGCCCCATCACGTCCTTTTAGTGGACAAGCTTGACCCCAATTGCTATTATTATTATTATTATTATTATTATTATTATTATTATTATTATACTATTAGTTTTATTGTTATTGGTGAAATATCATGGAATTTCTAATTGATCAATGCTTCCTTGTGATTATAATGTATATAATGTTGTGTCCCACACCATCAAAATTATCTATTTTCAGGGAAAAACAAGTAATATAGAAAAACAATTCATACCATAAAACACAGCCTCTTGGTTCTTTACCCATCACTTTTTAAATCATTTGCTCCACCAGACTAAGGTTCTAGTTGAAATTCTGTGCACAGAGTTGCTTTGGCATCTTTAATGTTTATCAAAAGAGTATATAGGCTTCACATCACATCTTTTTCACGTCTTTGAGGCATTTTTTATTTTAATTTAACATTATTTTAAAATTTACATAAATACAGTTCTTGTCTTGCCCATGGCGGAATGTACGAGTGCTAATTTGGCTTCAGCTGACAGTTTTAATGTTTAACGATTCTGCTTTCCAAAACAAACTGGAATTATGATTCTCCCACTGAAACACGCTTCTGTACACGACAAAATCAAATGAATAGAGGGAGCATTTTCAGGGCTAGAGCTAGAAGAAGTTCCTTGCCAGCCCACCTGTCTGTGAGGCTGCCAGCCACACACTTCTGTTGACAACCGTCCGCTAATTCCTGCAGCAGATTAGATATAGTTGGCACTTATTATCGGCAAGAAGGAATGGGGGAGGGGGAGTCAGTTCACATTCATCTGATGAGGGGAGGAGTTGAAGTGCTTGCTGGATTTGGTATGGGTTTCTTGGTTCCTCACACCGATGAGTATCAGCCGAGAGAAGGAATGCCAGCGGTCCGGCCAGACACCTGGCGCGGCGTTCACGCTCAGGCGAACGGAGGGCCTGGAAAGAGCCCACATTGTTCAAGACTCATTCCTAACGCTCCGCTTGGACTCCCCCGCGGGAGCAAATGGGATGGAGGGCCCAAACTCCCCCGGTCGCAGTCACCGGTCTTCTCGCAAGCGATTCCAGCTCCCGTACACAAAGGAACGGAGGAAGAAGGAACTCGTTGAGTGATTCCAATGTATAGAGCGTTAAGCCTCGTGGCTGAGGTGCAAATCTCACCAGTTTCACAGACTGAGAAGGCATTGGCCAGGTTTTTAATTGCTGAAGTTTATGCCTTTATGTCCACGAGGAAAAAGAGTGCGCGGTATGCAAAACTCAGTCACAAAATTGAAAAACATAATAATAAAGCAAATTCTCTACTGATGAAACTGTATATTTATCATCTCATCCTGTAAACCAGAATCTGGCTTTAAAATGTCAAGTGTTACACGGCACCTTCCTGGAAACTTGTGTCTTTTCTGAGGTGCCTTCTTCCGAACGCCGCTAATAAGCCCCCAAAACGCCAGGGGAGACTTAAGGCAAGCTCTCTCAGGGTGCCAGCCCACACTCACCTCCACTTAAGCCCCCCCCACGAGACTCCTTCATCCTCCCACTCTGCCGCCTTGCTCATCTTCTCAGTCTGAGAATTAGCAGCAATCAGCTTGCTTTTCCGGGGGAATTGGAGTTGTCAAGATAATTACGGCAACATTTGCCAACAAGTTCGACACACAGCCTGACGTTAATGGGGAAGGTAAATGGCCGCTGCGGATCTGAGGAATGGCGCGTAAAGATAAAAGTGAAAAACACAGTACAAGGACATTTTTTCCCCCCATCATGAGCTCGATAATTGGCTAAATGGCCTTCGTGGTGAGGGGTAAAATGGAAACGATGGTATTGACAAAACAAACATTTATCCATTTTCCCCTATTAAACTCGTAATGTGCATTTGGATTATTTTCCCCACAAAAATTGCATTTTCTTGCGAACGCTGTGACACCATGTGCGGCGCTGCCAGTAGGCTACTTTACAAAACCAATGAACATTTTCCCAAAGAATGTGGATTGGATTGACATACGTTCCCCTTAGCAAAGGTTTACCTATTCTGGTTCAGTTTGTTTTTCTTCTTTTTTTTTTGGGGGGGGGGGTTCAATTACATCACCGCTTATTCTATTTTTGTTTAGATAAACTGAAATAAATAGAACTATACATTAAACTATGGATAGACATACTGTACGTTGACCTAGACACTGTATCATTTATAAGGTAATGGTATTGGGAAGGGGAAACGGGATAGTAATTTGTGCAAGATTTACATTTGTGACCGGACAGCAGGCACATGCAGAGGTAGGGGTTTAGTGGGTCGGAGCTCTAGCACTCGCACAAATTATCTTTAAATGGCAAAGTGCCCCTTTTAAAAACAGCTTATCGCCAGGGTGGATGTACAACATATTGGATGCATTCTTTTTAAAATACCACACCATTCTGTGGAAAACCTCTGTGTTTTATGAGTTTTTTTGTTACTATGGAAAGCATACATAGTTCTTTTGGTTTCATATAATTGTTATTACGCCTGTTGACCTGTTAAATGTGTTGCGAGTTTCGTAATTACGTTCACAAACAGACACGTTCACAAACAGACACAAACATGTATGAGCCAGTGCCATTTTGTCAGGGTGAGAATTCAACCCCGGGAGGTAGGAAAGTCCGACCAGTACAGAGCGTTCCTTCAAAATGAAAGACAGGAAATCTGGAGGACTGTGCCACCGTTCTGTCTGAGGCCCTCAGCTAGACAACATGGCTCCAGCTTTGGGGACACTCTGTCTAGCGGTTTGGGGACTTTTTCAACTCCGCGCAGTCTCTGCATTGTTTTTAGTCCCGGGCAAAAGAAAAACAGTTTTGACCTGAAGCTGATCTGGATCACGCATTTAAATTGAGTGGCTAGATGGAAATCTGTCAGAATTTAAATAGGAAAGTTCCTATTACTGAACAGCATCGTATGAAAAAATAGACTCTGACTTAATTACACTCTCTGCCTCTAGTAGTAAGTTGCAGTTCTTGATGGCAATACATTGTATTTGTGGGTTTTAACAGGAATGGGCAATAATAGATCTCAGTTTGCAGTACAAATATAATAATATATAATATATATTATATGATATATAATAACAATCTTACGTTCAGAGAAAAATAGACTTCAAGATTCCTTTTGCCCTTTCCAGCTAGATAGTACGGCAGCAGGAAACTACAGGCATGGTTATATTTATTACTACTTAAATTTATCCTGTGGATAAGTGATTAAATGATTGAAAATGATTAATTCAAATGTTGAAGACATGACTAGGGACAGTGTGTAACACTACTGATCACTTTCATGATAAAACAATACAAATTGTACTAAAATGTTTACTATACTCTTGTATAGTAGGATGGGAATGCACCGTTAATCATACAAATTTTATGAAACATTACATAACTTTATAACGCATACAACCTTTCATCATTACATAAATAAGACCATCATTAAATCTAACATAAATTACTGTCAAAGACAGGACAGATGTGTTCCAATGGTTATTCATTGTTTCAGTTTCATTAAATTATCATCCTGTTTAAAACTCCATAAAAATATAGTATCAGATTTAGGCCTAAAGTATAGTCCTTAAAAATCTCTCATTCAGTACTGCGATTAAAACTAACCATAAATACCGAGAGGAAGTGATACTCGGAGAATTTGAGTGTCATAGCAAAGTGTGGCACTTCCCGCCATTCTGGGGTTAATAACCCCCCCCCGCAGAAAACATAGCCAAGAGTCCCCCGAGGTGCTTTGCAGGATTTCTGCCTGTCAAACAGCTCCCCCACGCTCCAGGAAGGCTGCGGATTGTCAGTTCCGTGTTCCCCGCGGTTTCCCATTATCACGGTGTCATCAATACACATGCTTCAGCATACACGGACTGGTGGAATGTCTATAGGCCAGAGCCCGGGTCTCGGCTGCTGACTTACCCCGTAGCTGAGCTGATCCCTCAATTTCTTCTGTGAATTTTAATGAAGGAAGGAAGCATATAGTTAAAGCTGTCTGATAAACCAATATGTGATAGCGATATCTAGCTTCTTATTTATAGATACTTGATCAAATTATAGATGTTATTGGTATTTGACTTAAATTTTCTGGTGGTGGAGTTTGTGAAGAATGCATTTAAATGGTTATAAGTTAAACCTAGGAACTTGCATGTTTAAATTGGTGCAATTACCCCAGGTCACCAGAAATCTAAAGCAAGACTAAGCAAAAAATGTGTATTATTCTTACATTTTTTATTTATTTTTTAATCACATGGCTTTGGATTATCAGATTCAACTGACAATGAATCGCACCGGTCTGATTTCATTCTAGATTTCATATTTGGAAAATAAATCTCCTTCCCTGCCCACCTGGGTCCCTCTACTCCCAGTGCACCTACCGAGAGAAAAATCAAGTCAAAACAGCAGGGCCAGTCTCACCCAAGGCCCTGTGGGGTCATTAAGGAGGTGTTCGGCTGTACTTAAAGAAAGTCTTGTGAGCCAGCCTGTGCATGCGCTGGCCTTGGTGCGGCAGAGGGGAACACGCCCAGTCCACACAATCGCCCGCTCTGCCTCCGAGTGAGCATTGTCCCGGGGGATGCACGTCGTTATGTCAGTGTGAATCGCGTCGAAGCGGACACGGAATCTCATCCACGTGGAATGTTTCTAAACAGTTCTCCCAATATTATCTTTACCTGCCAAGCAATGCAAATACTCCAACTTTGTTCGAGCACAGTGACCAGGCCAAGGTGTTTGATCCTTATCACATACATCTATAGCCTCTAACCACTTAAACAGGCATTTTTATTATAAGGGTTTTTTTGTTTGTTTTTTTAGCTGAGTTAATTAGGCTTTGTTCTGTAAAATGAGTTCTGTAAAAAGTTCTTTCAAATCTGTCAGTCTCTGCTCTCTTCGCAACCCTTGAATTCTCCTGAAATGGGAATGGAACCTTATGGCGCACAAAATAACTTTCTCCATGGAAGTATAGTTACTAAGACCAAGGTCGTCGGTGTCAATAACTTTGCCAAAAAACGACAAGCAAGGAGCCCAGCGGCAAGGCGTAAAGTATCCATCTCATAGATGAACCATTTGCATGATAAAATATAGTAAAATGGAGGGAAGGGCGTATTTGGGTGTGTGTGTGTGTGGGGTGGGGGTGGGGGTGGGGGGGGTTTGGATACTCCATCGCTGCCACCAGCT
>JAOYSI010073396.1:2500-19967 GCA_025775065.1 Hiodon alosoides
GCTCAGTACAGGCTGGGTGGTCTAAATTGATTTAAATTTCAACAATATTAGATAATAAATTCATAGATTTCTATTTGTATGGAGTAGTTTTTTTAGGAATACAAAACAAGAAAGTGATATTTTATTAAAGCCGCTTTAGTTTTGGATGTGTTGTGGGTCACTGCCAGATTTAAATGACACAAATGTGTCTGTAATGCTGGTATTCAGTTCTTGACAAATAATGACAAAGATGAGAATGGGCCTGTAGAATGGAGTTGAAATAAGAGGTACGCATTTGTGCTCACATTTGTTGAGATAAAAATAGTTTTAGTAGTTTCACATAATCACAACAGTGATTACACAGTGAACACACTCTTCCTAATCATATTCACTTCAACACTAAACTTTTTATTCAATGATCTGAGCATGAGAAGTTCACCCTCTAGTGGAAGCGTGGCGACAGGTTGAACTGGCAGAATTCATCTCTCTCATCTGGAGAAAATTTTAATGTAAATCCATATGTTGGATAATGTAATCTAATATTGCGCTCTGCCGCTAATGTGTCAGTAACCATTACACAACTTCATAATTCATCTTTAGAAACCATGAAAGACTTAAGTAAGGGCTTTGAGATTTCTACGTGTGCGTGGCTGCAGCCAGGAGTGACGGACAGGCAAGCTGTGGGCCTCCTTGTGCACTAGAATGTGGTTTTGCAAATTACACCACACTCAGGTGCTTGCAATCAACTACATCATAATTAAGAGTGGCAATAGAGATGACTGGGAGAAGGTATAGATAGTCTTCCAGTTTGGTGCTTTATTTTTTAGTTTTGAAAGCTAAAAATCTGTTTCCTTTGCTGTTTTCCCTGTCAGGGTGTTTCTCTTTGGATTTTCTGTATGCCTAATAAAAGCCAAAAAAACCTCTATCTAACAACCTGTCTCCGGACCAGGCAGGCTTTTTTTTATTTAAAAAATGTGTCTCCCCAAATTAGAATAACCAATTGTACAAATGAAAATTGACTCATATTGTGGGATGGGTTGGGAGTGGTGTAGGTGGGGAGTAGTGTAACACTTTCCGGTGTTAAAAACAAAGATAAGGGACCCTGGCTCAGTAATTGTGTAAAAATAAACCAGTGGGAAGCTCTGCTTTGTTTCAGTGGTCGGTCACACCCCCACCTCTTTTTAAAGGGATGTCACGGGTTGATTTTGTATTGTTTTATTTTCCATTTCTTTTATGTTGTGGCATTTTGGTAGTAGGGGAGATAACATTTACTTTGATGAGCTCACTTACATTTCTTGCTCCAAAGGTTACTGCATATCTTTAATTAGGTTATCAGTGTTCAAATTAAATTCCATTCTGTGACATATTCAAGGCTAGATAAAACTAAGCACGGACTATGTGAATTTGCAAAAAAAAGTTTTTTTGTAAATCACGTTAATGCGTCTGATCGCCAGAGAATGTAATTTACTCAGGGTGGGTTATGAACTTATAGGCACCACAAAAGTCTTTAAATTGAGTCTCCTGAGGGGTCGCTAAATGGGCTTACCCGAGTTGTAGCATGGAGGCGAGATGCATTAGCTCAATTGCCGATTCCAAAGAAGGAGAAAATTTTAATAATGGTAATTCTTTGCATTGAAAGGGAATTCGATTTACTACTGTCTCTTAGGAATCAGGCACTCAGAGAGAATATTCTCCAAGAGGTGTACACATTTGCTCTACACATTTTCTTTTATCATCGTTTAAAGAAATGCCTTTTATTATTTTACTGGTTCTATTTAATTTGTTTGAGGTTTTTAAAAAACAAATAACCGCATTTTTGTCATTTTTGTCCTAGCATTCTGTGGGATCTATTATCTTATTTGGTTTGCAGGAGTCAGGCTGTAATCATGTTCCAGTCGGTAGTGACCATAAAATAGTTTAACGCTGCTTTTTTTGACATCCAAGAATATTTTTTGTTCATCCTAACCCAGACGACTGAAATATTTTCGGGTCTGTTTTATGTGTGCTGATCTCTTCTTGTAAGATAGCATAAAAGGTAGGTTGGCAGTCAACCAAAATAGTGAAAAAGTAAAAAATAATGTGTGTTAATAAATAGATGAAAAGTAATTTGTGGCCCTGGTTTTACTTTTTGTAGTCTGAAGTCTGAGCATAGATCCAAAAAGCTCTATAGGTAAAAAAATAAAAAATAAAATAAAAAAACCAACCCTCAAGGCAACACAGTTTTATCTGGTGTACATGATTAAGGAGGAGGAGTTAAATAAGTAATCAAGATCTGCTTCAGGCTGACCTTCGTGTCTTTCTTATTAACATAGAATCAAACAAAAAAAACAAACAAAAAAACAAAAAACAATGTGAATTGGAAAAATTAGCATAACTGAAGGTAGATAGATGATTGCCTAGAAAACAACCCTAAATCTGTCTATTCTTATGGAAAAAAGTGTCACAACTTGTTTCCAACAATTCCCACAGTTTATGGGCACTTCATGGGCATTTCAGTACCATAGCCATAAACTGTACAAGTAACGCTGCATTATTTAGTTAATAGATCTTAAACAGCACAGCCTAATGAGATGATTTGATTATTAAAAACGCACTATTATTTGGCATATTTATATTAAAAGCGGAGCTGATTTTTACTGAGCGCGACTAAAAGGTGGCTAAAATGAAGGCAAACTGGGCCAGTGGTATAAATGCGTGGGCGGAAGCCCCTGATATGGGGCTATCATTGTGAGATCTGCGACCAGTAACACCAGTAACTCCAGTAACTCCAGTAACACCAGTAACACCAGTAAGACCAGGAACTCCAGTAACACCAGTAACTCCAGTAACACCAGTGATCACTCACTGCTTTGCTGGCAGGGAAGGAGCTGCTGTGCCAGAGCGGTCCGCCGCCCCCGACAGCAACAGACTTTATCGGGGAAAAATGAGCGTGGTCCAGCACATCCAAGCAGAGGAGTCCCCCCCAAAGCTGTATAACACTTGGCTGAGAGCCAGTAATGAGGCTGAGGAAAAAGCGGGATTCCTGAGGACACCATTACAAGGAGCTGTAGTACTCCATCCTTATCCTCAACGCTCTCTCTGCCTGCAGGTTTTCAAGCTACCTCTCAGTTTGGTGAGGTAATGTCCGATCCAAATTATGATATAAATTACAAAAATGAAAGGAGACCCTGCCCATGATTCATTTTCTTGAGCATTGCTGCTGTTTCTCTGACATGTAGTCAAAGTTAAAGCGTTCTTGCCCCTTTATTTTAAAATATTATCTGAGATTAGTTTCTCTGGTCTGCCGTTATATCTGATCACGTCATTGTTGATACTTAGGCATTCTACCATTTGCATTTTTTCTGTGTTTAACTCCTTCTACATTTCTGTAAATGAACACTTAAAGCACTTAAAATGAGGCTGCCATGCTCTCAACACTACATTAAACTCACTACGTTCTCATACTGTTGAAATAAGAACTGCAAACAAAGTCTAATTTGCGACAGAAATCCCTATTGCTTGTAATATGACTAAACTGATTGCTCTTTTGGTGGAGTTGTGCAACATTTAATGGATGTTCAGTGCCTGTTGGAGTATGCTGCATGCTCCAGCAGGCCGTCCCAGAGAGCTTGCTTTGTGTGCGGCGGAAATGTCTGAGGCTTTGAAACATGATGTGACTCCCACATCCCACCTTTTTTCTGAATGAACTCAAAGGGTGTTCATATTACTTATCAGCATTTAGGTATCTGTTAAAGGAGTCATGCTTGAATGCACTAACAGGCAGGGCCTGAGTTCACCTGACATACTTGAAGAGAGCAGCATATGTCCAGTCCAGTTAAGGCACCATCATAAATGCAGTAACTTTACATTTTAGATTTGGAGTACTCCAGTGAATTTCAGTATGGAGTGTACCACTAGCTGGAATATGCAGATGAGGAATCCAGAATCATGGCTTAGTATGGAAGAATGTGACTAATGGGACTGGAGTCCATTGGTAGGTGATCTCTTATGCTCCAGAGAATGGTGAGCTTCAAACTGATCTGATCCAGACATGCAGACAGCGTGTCATGTAAACGGCCTTGCATCATTTATAGAGCTCACGTGTGGTGGTTTTGACCTACTTTACAGGAGCTAAATCATGGAGAGGCAGAATGAGTTCAGAGGGACACTTTTCCTTGAAAAGCACTGTGTCTTTTTCTGTATGTTTTTATTTACGTTCAAAAACGCGACACGACAGTGAGGTTGATCGACCATTACAGCAGGAGAGGGATGAGGAATTTTAAAAAAAGAATCAAGGTGGAAAGTCCAGGGACAGATTCAATTATATAAATTTGAAAAAAAACAATTGTATTTATTTTTCTCATTGGCCTTTAAGTAATTACACAGAGGCCCATTTTAAGATGATATAAATTGTATTCTAGCTTCAAGAGATGAATTGTGCTACTGATATATAAGACTAAAGATGCTCCTAAAACAATAAAATCAGTGTGGTCAACAGTGTTGTTTCAACAACTCTCTTTTCTTTTCTCTTGGTTTCCCATCCTTTTGAATTTTGGTTGAAAGGATTACATACATATATATATATATATACACACACACACACACACACACACACACACACACACACACACACACACACACACACACACACACACACACACATCCATTTTCTATATATTTCTCATAGATGTCATGTTGCCAATACAAGACATAAAATAAAAGCTAGATATATTTCCCTGAATTAGATGAACATTTGGTGGTATTTCCAAACGTTAGGTATGCAAGTCAAGTCCCTACAGCTACTGATTTGATTACCCTTGATACAATCAGTGCGCAGCACGTCCGCTGTGGTAACTGGAAGGTGTGCCTGTTTATCTATGGATGAAGTGGCTGACTGTTTCAGAGGAGTGCCAGGGGGGGAGGGTGGGTGGGCCGGGGGAAGCCATTAGAGCTGGAACACAGGGGGAAACATGTACGCACGCAGTGGCTGTCATACATCAAAGGCATCAGTGTAGGGCGTGTGAAGCTGATGGCTCTTCAGGTCCTGCTTTTAGATCCTGGGTGGGCCCCTACTTTCAGTCTTTAAAGGTGCTCACCCAAGCACCGGCTGAGTCCTATAAACCTTTCATGTAAAAGAGGAAAAGAGATGGGTGTAAAAGAGATGGTTGGCTCAAAGGCAATCAGATTGGAGGGAATTAAGTGTACAACCTCACCCTTCCTGTGTTTGGTGCAATCGCTATTTATTTATATATAATACCACACATCTGAGCACGGGGCAGAGTGGAAGTTACTTTGGTTGGGGGCAGTAGACTTTTTACATTACTGTGAACACCGAGGCAAAGAAAGTGCAAATTTAATTGTGGTCAGATTAAATATCCTATTATTGTCATTGGGATGGTCCTGCGATGAGAACTCTTGTCCTGACCTTCTCCAACAATGATCCAGCTTCAGTCTCTCAAGTAGCTTGTATTGATCATAGCCAGAACTGGAAAGCCGCTAAGCTAGATCCGTTCGGAAGGTTATCTTTGTGATTAAAGTGTAGTGAAGTTCGGGTACAAACTGCATTTGACACAAAGCATGTAGCATGCAAAAATCGTCTTTCCCTAGCTGCAAAACTCACTACCAAGTTCCAAACAGTCTCTGGAAACAATGTCAGCACAATAACTGTTTGGCGGGAGCTACATGAAGTGTTTGCATGGCCACGCAGACACACACAAGCCTAAGATCACTACCCGCAATGCCAAGCATCAGCTAGAGTTGTGTAATTCTTGAATCCCGCTACATTATCTGTTAGTGTGACAGAAAAATGCCAGGAGACTGCTACCTGCCCAAATGCATGGTGCCAACATGAGTGGAGGTAGAGGAGGAATAATGGTCTGGGGTTGTTTTACTTGGATCGGGCGGGCCTGTTAATTCCAGTAAGGGAAATATTAGCGTACAATAACATTCTAAACGATTCTGTGCTTCCAACTTGGCAAAAGTTTGAGGAAGGATCTTTCCTGTTTCAGCATGGCCATGCCCCATGCACAGAGCAAGGTCCATACATAAATAGTTTGTTTAGGTCAGTGTGGAAGAACTTGACTGGCTTGCACAGAGCCTTGACCTCAACCCAATCAAACACCTTCGGGATGAATTGGAACTCAGACTGCATAAGGGCCCAACCTCACTAATGCTCATATGACTGAATGGAAGCAGGTCACTGCAGAGATGTTCCAATATCTAGTGGAAAGCCTTCCCAGATGAGTGGAGGCTGTTATAGCAGGGCGAACCAACTCTATATTAATGCCCATGATTTTGGATGCCACGGTGTCCACATACTTTTGGATATGATGTATAAGTGTGCTATCATCTTTTGGTCATAAAATATATTGCAGCATTTAGATTATGAAGGGCCCATTAACATCTAAAGATTGATACACATTTATTTATAAAAGTACAGGAACATGGAAGGCATTTAAAAATATATATTTTAGCTTGTAATAAAATAATGAGCCTATTTTATAAAATACAAACCGAAATAAATTAAACATATCGTTACAATCAGAAGTAGTACCCCTTAAATGAATTATGATATTGCTATGTTGAAATGTTTTCTACTTGATTAAAAAAGCTTGAGAGTAAAATTGATTTACAAAATAATTTTATCAAAGCTTTTGCCTTATGGTTTCATGACATGCCAATCAAAAATAAACCTTCTGTACCATGCATTAAAATATTAGTATCTCCGGACATTTCCCAAAGGAATTTTAACAAACGTTTTGGGAAAGGTAATTTAATTCTCAATGTTTCCTGAGACAGTTATTATTATAAAATACCTGAGACAGTATAGTTTGTCATTATATGCGATTGATTTATAAAACCAATTTCAAGTTATACCCATAACGCAGTAAATAATAATAATAAATATGCAAATGTGTACAGTGCTTGTTCTAATGGGGAATTTAAAAAATAACACAAATATAATAGGTATGTTTCCTTGTAAATGGAAACTCTACTCACATAGCTAATTCTTTATTTGGGATGACTTTAAAACATTGAGTTGAAGTAAGATCCTAATTGTGGAAGACGTCTTTTTTCGTCAACTGGTTGGTGTGTTGGGTTGTCCATTGCTAATGGTTGGAGGCGCTGTTTCTGAGAAGTGCCAGGGGAGGGCTGAGTGGCTAGGGACTTCTGTTTGAACTGCCGCACATGTTGGGAGTTGTTTGGATAAGAGCTCACGGAGTCGTAGCTTCATATCATGGGTGGGAAATAGAGTTTTGAAGCCCTGATCAGGGCGCCTCAATTCCCCCCAGTAGAAATCCAGCGTAATAAATGTTCCTTGTAGTACATGATACAAATTGAATGTACATTTCGGCAGCTAGGTGGTGAGTTGAGCCAGGAAACTCTATTGACATAAACTTTTTAGCGGTAAAACATTCACCATTTCAGTGGTTTTAAAATGCTGTGTGTGATTCACTCTATCCGTGGAGGGCCTCAGATGCAGGGTAAACATTCAAACTAGATTGCCTTCTTGGCAGTAGCTGACGGGCAGCTGCTTACAATAGCCCTCGCTGGACAGGACCATGGAGGCAGAAGAGACAGGTGTGGCGGGTAATGACAAAAAAAGAGTGATGGACCACAACAAGCCTTTACTTGTACACACTCCCTACAATCACCAAGGAAGTGGTCACAATACGGGGCCCTGGAAACGTGCTGTGACATGCGCAATGGATGATCTGAGATTTGTGAATTGGGGATACAACTGGTGGGAGGTGAGAGGCAGGGAGGGGCATGTTAAGTTGAACTGACAGCGGCAGTTGGCAAAACCTTCTCAGTTTATCCCTGACACAGGCCCCCTTTGTGTGTGGGGGCCCGTGGCTGCCAAACGCGTCCCCCTCTCCTGTACAACCATGCCAGGCATGCAAAAAAAGGGCTGTGCCCCGTCATCAGCCATCTACCCGCTTGTCTGCTTTGTTAAGGCCAGTAAATGGGTTTCAGATTTTCAACTAGCCCGTGCTCCTGTGTAGCTATCCCTAAGAGGAAAAACACACACACACACAAAAACACGCCAATATGCACATACACACATATGCACTGCAGATTCATTTATGACACTCTGTAGTCTGTAAATAGTATTTGCAAAAACTTCCTTGCACGATCTAACAGGACATGGGAAAAAATACTGCAAAAAAAGATCCACAGTATCTTTACAGTAAGGGGCAGATCTGACAAATACATTGATGGATTTTATCCAGATCCCATACGATTAATTATTGAAAGCAAACTCGCAGTGATATTCTGTAACGTGGAGTCTTCGTTCAGCTCTGCTAAATGTGTGCATTTCATATATTTTAACACCAGATGGCAATGTTGTCTCTCTGTCCAATAGAGAAAGACTGAAGTTTGGTTAACATAACTAAAACATTTTTGTGCAGTTAATCACTGCTAAGATTACATTTTTTACAAATGAATTAATGAATACATGTCCCATGGCAGTCTTTGTTCTTAGAATTTCCAAGTATTTACAGGTGCATTATAGACATTCCACTTTTCTTTCCTTTAACTTGCCAAGAAGAGGTTGGGGTTGTGAATGTAAAAAAGCACATTTTTGTCTTTCAAAACAAAAACTGATAGCTTTTATCACAGTGAGATATGCACATGGGACAATGTGTTTGAGTTGGAGGTCACACAGATAGAGGAGGTGGCTATGGAGTGTGGATGGGAGCGAACCCGTTCTCCACACTCGCAGACTCTGGAGGGCCCGCAGATGTGCCTGTGTTAATCAGCATGGCTGGCCATCTGCTGCCAAGCAAATCATCCCTACATTTCATCCCCATGTCAGCCACACTATCAACAAAAACTGCCATCTCCAGAGCTTCTGCTCGCAGGGAATCCCCATTGATTGGATCTGCGAATCTTAGGATAAATGATAGTTAAAAAAAAAAAAAAAAAGGATTCTACACTCTGTACTCCAACTACTGGTTTATTAACCTGTGACTGTTAATAAACATGTCTCACTTGGTGTGTAGAGCGTGGGATCACTGGCACCCCAGTGATTGTATCAGTAAGAGAATCCTTTTAATGTAACCTAAGAAAGGCCAAATACATGCTCTGAATTGCCCAAGTGTTAATCATCAGCTTCCAAGAGCGTCACAATTCTGCAAGCCACAACACATTGTGTTCTCTCCTTTTATTAAGACTCCATTTGTTACTAAGACAGATTTGAACAGAGTAATGACTCGATACATTTTCAGTAGTTTAAGGCAGCTTCAGAATTTGTATACTGTGGGTTTAAGAAACAACTGTATTTTCATTTCTTTTTCTCCTCATAATAGGAATAAGAGACAAGCCTCATTTAAAAATATTGGGTTTCACGTGATGGTGGATTAGGCTACGCATCACGGAGCTCATAATACCACTTAATAAGTAATTCTTTATTCCCAGTAAATTTCCCAATACAGTTGGAAAAATGCATATAAATGTTAGAACTTTTTGTTATGACACATAACTTTTTTTTTTTCCAAGGAACAATCAGACGATATGACAAGAAGCAGCAAAAATGCAAATACAAAAGTTTCCTGAAGGACTAATCAAATCCCAGGTGACCAGGCTGCAATCATAGCAGACACTAGCAATAACCCCTGGCTTTAACCAGCACTTCTGAAAGCACTTCAAGAAATGGCCGGCAATATTGTCATGGTCATGGAGGATAAACTAGACCCAAAAAATTTTACGATCCGCGTACTCAAACGGCTCAGTACTGGAAAAAATGAAGTGAAGGGTAGGGTTGCTAGCTCCATTCCCTCCAGCAAGGCACGACCTCAGCTGTTGGAGAAACAGCTGTAGTCGCTAACTGACCATGTTGATGAACTGGAACAGAGTGACTAAATGAAGAACATCCAGGTTTTAGGCTCCCAGAAGGTGTTGAGGGGAGATGACTTATGAGCTTTTCCGAGACCTGGTTTCTTGGAGGCTTGTGGAGGCCATGGTGGATGGCCAATGATGGAAAGAACTCGCTGTACACTGGCTCCCAAACCAGCAACCAGGTCTCTCGTCATCAAGACTTCTCTGTAAAGGTTTGACGCATTCACTCATTATTCATTTAACTGGCTGGCCTGTAACAAAAGCAAAGGCATTAATACATTTTGTTGGGTTGCCCCCTGATGTCAGTAAGGAATGATTTAGGCTCATTATTTTACTACTAATGTTCATTGAGTGGTACTACTACAAGGGGAATAAATGCAGTTCTAAATAAGGTTTGGGATGTTTATGAATGCCGAACAAATGTATCATGATAATGGAGGCAAACAAATAAAATATTTGGCTTACTAAAAAGAGGACAGATTCCCATAAAATTGACTCAAATGGTGCTCACATCTGTGAAAACATGGTGATTAATGAAGCATTTAGGTCATGCCCTACACCCTTACATATTTCAAAGCAGATCACGGGTGCCTTCTGGAGAACTTTTTCTCCAATTTGGAGCTCCTAAATGTAACAGATTATTACAAATCTCCCCTGAAATCTACAATAATTGAGGGAAGACGTCGGCAAAGACATTTCGGATTGGTGAATCACCAGGACCAGACAGGTTTGGTCGTGAATTTTGATGATGTTTAATCAGTCATTTGAAAACTTTATTTTTTGAGAGAAGCTAACATATCTTTCATTTCTAAATTGAGAATATCCATAAAACTCCAATAGACCAGTTGCCTATGTAACTTGGACCTGAAACTATTTGTAAAATATTGGCATTTGCCGCACATTATAAAAAAAGACCTGAACGGTTGCATTAAAGCGCTTAGCTTAATAAGACTTAAATATTTTTCACGTATGTCAGAGGTGTGCAGTGAATGGTCTTGGGCTTTCTCTTGACTAGAAACCATATTGATTTTGCCTTAATTGTTTTCATGTGTTTAACTGGTTTAAAATAGGAAAACACTGAATATTGAATATATGGCATGGAGGGCCAGATTTGACATTGAATCGCTTATGTTTCTCCTTCCGGGCGGTGTGGTGATGTGTGTGTGTGTGTGTGTGTGTGTGTGTGTGTGTGTGTGCGTGTGTGTGCGTGTGTGTGTCTGTCCCTCCCTCTGCCTTGTGCCCTATGCCTGCTGGGATTGGCTCCTGTGACCCTCACCTACAGGCTAAGCGGTTTTGATAATGGATGGATGGATGTTTCTCCTTCCAACATTTTCATTAAACTGTAGACATTTGTTTAAAATTCATTTTTAATTGAATTTAATATTTTTTTTTAGCAAATATGAATAATACTTGATTATATTGGTTAATATGACGCCAGGTTAATTATGCATGTGAAGCATCTGTGGGATAGAAGTAATACAATTTTTTCCTGCATTTCAGAAGTATTTTTACACATTATCTTACTGTAAATGTATTATTGGTGTTCTGACCACTACGTCTGGGAGAAGCTTACCTTTATTTTGTATTTGACATTGACAGGCATTCTTGCACAGGCAAGCCAAGTATACTGATAACCCAGATCCAAAATAGTATAACTCTTTTCACAAATGAGCATATGAGCTTTAAAGCCAAACTTGCCTAAGCATATTTAGATCTCCTTATTAAATGTCTTAAATACATAAACTATGAAGTGTAAAATAGAGTAAATCACAGGTATATTAACTTATTGCCGATTAAATTTAGAGACAGACATTTCAGACCTAATATAAAATATATTTATGTATATTAATATAACAATGATTGCAAACAAAGAGGATATGCAATGTGTAAGAAGTCTATGTGTATTTAGTTTGGTCCGGCATCCTACAAAGGTGTTCTACCTGTTGGTCTGGAAGAGATTGCTGATCCCAAATGTGGACATCATAAGGAAATAGACAGCTGGAGGCGAAAGGATGACATTAAAGCAAGCAGGTATGTAAGGATGGTCTGAAAACATTGGTCCTCGTGTTGAATTATTAACATTTTGTTTCACTTGCTTGAATTGCGAGCAACCTGTGTTGTAGCAGTGCCATCAAAATGCTAAAAGGTTGGATGTAATACTTTTATTAGTTTCTGCATTGATGTATATTTTGATGTATTTCGATGTATGGTCCGTATGTAACATTTTAGCTAAATTGCAAAGAAAATTTGATTCAGCAAGTTCTATTCCCAGCGGGATGTATTTGTATATTTTGGTTACACAATAATTTTCTTTGGTGCTCGCCATCCATCTTTCCATTCAATTTTTCCTTAAATTCACTCCTCTATATATATATGTTTGTATTGCGGTTGTACTGATAGTTATTATAAGGTTTTATCCTCTGCAAATTTGAAGAAAGTTTTGATGTGGCTTATTGCTGTATACATTGGCTCTTTTAATGTTAAATGTGTTATATATACTCCAGCACCCTTGTGGTGAGCATAAAATACAGAGCTGACATAGAAGGGTTCTGTATCTGAAAGCGAAGCCCGGCATAGGGAAGCATGCCTTCAGAGGTACTCAGTGTTCCATTTCCAAGAGGCTGGCCCCTTCTTTGTGTGTGGCAACTGTGAGTAAGAGTCGGGGGCGGTGGGCGCAGCTCGCCTCGACGATAAGCTATAGAAGAACGGCGACGGACAAGTTCCTGCGAGCAAATGTGTCCTCAATGGTTAAACTGGCATGCTTGCGCTTGAGTGGAAAAAAAAGCTTTTATCAACAAAGCCCCCCCGCCCCCCCCCCCATTAGAACCCTGCATGTATCAGCTGTGGAAAGGTCACACTGCGTGGGAGAGAAGCGACACTCCAGTGTGTATCGCAGTTTTGGGTATGCAACACATTAATTAAATCACTGATCCTGCAGCTTTTAATGCACTTTGTTGGGCGCTTACACAAACTGATGTTCTGTTGGTGTCACTGTCCAGCTACCCCAAAGAATACCTTTTTTTTTTTTTTTTTACATCAGCCTTTCTTTGTAATTCAAAGGCAGTTGGGCTAGCCAGAGAGGATTTATTTTTCTTACTTGGTGTTCCTCTGTTCCCATCTGGGGAGAGTGAGAGCTCAGTTGAGAAGGAGAGCATTGTATTTCTTTGCTTTTTCCACCATACCGTTATTTTCAGTGCTGAGACTCAAGTTCAGTAATGTACAGTTCTAACATTGTCTTCATTCATTTTCAAGGGAGTGGCTAACTTCAGGGGGATGATGAAGCATGTTTACTAATTATTCTGATGGAACTATGGATGGGACCAAATCAAAACTTTGGCAACCTGCTAATCACGAATTGCTAACCACAGCAATGGTCAGGTGGGGTTGAGGCGGTGGTTGCTTGGTGGGGAAGAGTTTTGTACTGGATGAGTTTTGCTAATGGATGAAAACTGGAGTGACGTGAGTGAACTTCAGTTGATTAAAGACCACTTTGGCGCCTGCATTCAGAATCAGCTGGAGGGATCGTGTTGGAGGTTGGAAGGCCAGCCAGGACAGAGCTGCGGTAGTCCGCATGTGAGATCACCTGGCCTGCACCAGGATTGTGTAACCTGTTCTCTTGGAAATAAGCTGAAGTGATGCGGTTCTTGAAGGCAAGGTTGCAGTCAAAAGTGAGCGTTCTCTAAGTTCTTGGCAGAACAGCTGTATGTCACTGTGGTGTGCCTTTGACAGAGAATAAAATATGGATAAAGGGCCTCGGGCAAATGTAAAGAAAATCCATTGTTTGTGCACTTTTTTCCCAAGATATTACAAAGAGATTTAAAGTATTTATGTATTTATATAATTTGTTTTTGCTGTGTTGCACATAAAAGTTACTGTGAATTATACTGTTAGATACTGAAACACAAAGGGGGGATTGGTAACACATTTATTTATGCATAATGTCATTAGTCTTAGGCAGCCTTTTCCATATTTCACACAGCAGAGGGCACTGTATGCTGTTTATGGGTCAATCTTTTTTTTTCTCGCAAGCTCCTCCTTGCCAATATACTTGCATTCCTCACAGAGAGGCGTAGGGTTAATTTTTAAGGTTAACATTTCTGACTGCATTTCCTCACTAAATAATAATAACTGTGAGATATTTTGGCAAATACCCTGACGAGCTATGAATTAGTTCACTCCAGCCTCTTAATTTCTGACCCATTCACTGTACATCCTGACCCAGAAATACAGGAATGCTAGTCATGCGGCTATTGTACGCTCAGTGGCCAGTTTGTCAGGTACGCTCGTTTAGTACCGGGTCGCACTCCTCTTGGCTTCCAGAACAGCCGAAACCTTTTACGGCATGAATTCTAACATGTGTCGGAAACGTTCCGCAGGACTGCTGGTCCATGCTGGCACGATGGCATCAATGATGATACAATGCAGTCGATTGGACAGTGGTGCATTCATGCTGAGAACCGCCTATTCTATCTCATCCCAAAGATGTTCTATTGGGTTGAGGTCTGGGGACTGAGCAGGCCACTCAAGTCAACTGAACTGTCGTGTTCCTGGAACCATTCTGAGACAATACATGCTTTGAGATGCGGGACATTATCCTGATGGAAGCATCCATGTGACAAAGGGTAAACTGTAGCCATTAAGGAATGCACCTGGTCAGCGACCATTTTCAGATACGATATGGCATTCATACATTGCACAATTGGTATCAATAGATCTAAGTATGCCAGGAAAACATTCCAAACTCCATTGCATCACCACCACCAGCTTGTACTGTTGAAACCAGGTAGAATGTGTCCAAATACTCATGCTGCTTACACAAAAACCTAACTCTGCTATTGGCAAGATTTAATGGCATCTGGACCAGGCAATTTTTTTCCATACTTCAATTTTCCAGTGTTGGTGATCATTGTGTCTGCTGATTCTTGTTATTATCCAGTGTAACCCAGAGTGGTTGTCTGCTGAAATGTGCCTGTTTGTGGCATGCCTGTTAGCTTGCATGATTCTATATAAGATAATGGCATCTAGCACAGATGATCATAAGAGGCTCATAGTCACTTAGTCCTCTCGTTTCTGCGCATTTTAATATCAATTAAACTGTAACTGAATGCCCCAATGTCGGTCTGCCCACTATATATAGCAGGCTTCTCACTGTATGTAAGACCGATCCCTTTTCATGAACAAGGTTCTGTACCTGAAAACTCACCATTGAGTGTATATCACAAAACATCTAGATTTTTTTTCTCCAGATTTATTATAGCACCATTTTGTTTGTTTCCTTTTCTGAGAAACATGGAAATTGATGCATAATAATGTTAAATAGAACAAAAAATTTTCTCTTCTACACAAAATAAAATGTGTTAATTGGTTGTCCAGAGTCCTGTGCAATCCAGGACTATGCAGTTTTTGCCCTCTGTGACTTTTTACTGGATTCAGTCAACATTTAACTGAACTCAGGGTTAAAAGTATACAATATTATAATATATAAATCGCTGAGAATAAAGGTGCCCCTGTAGCAAAAAATTAGAGGAGTTCTGCTTATTTAGATAGGTGGGTCGTACGTGGTCCTTGCTGGTGTCTGTGCTTCCTCACTGTAGCTTGGCAGAGAAGGCCTTGGAGGCTTTGGAAATAGCAATACACCACTTGTGGGATTTACACACATGACATGACAATGCTGGTCTCTGAAGTGTACAAAACAACATAACGATCCACCACAAAGTGTACAACGTTGTCCTCTGCATCATTGACCCGCTTCCTACTTGATGACATTAAGTCATTGAAGAAAAAGAACAATCTCTCTTCATGCTGGGGTTAATGGAAGTGGTCCACTGTAGCATTCCAGAAAGTCCTCCCAATGTATACCCAATCATTAAGAGGCAGACAGTTATGAGGTTGCATGCATAAGGTTAACAAAAGGGGATTGATTTTTGACATCTGTTTAGTGCAGAGCTATTTTAAACCTTGAGGAAACAGTGGGATTTCAGCCCCAGATAACTCTAATCTGGGGTCTCACCCACTGACAAACTGACACACGATAATGCCCTTAAAGAAAACATTGGATTTCTTCAAGCTTGTCACAGTGGATACAGGACTGCCATAAATAGCTGAAATATAAACGTCATAAATTTAATTTTATATCCGATTCATTTTAATTATTTAATTTTAAAATTTAGGTGATGTTCGTGACATACTAAACTGATTCACACACAGTCACGCAGTGAAAATTGATCCCTTTTTAAACAAATAACAAACAACGTAGACAACTCTTCTATAGAAGTGATTAACCATGGATGGGAAGTCGTTAGATAAACACAGTACAAGAACCAGGATGTAATACATAGTTTCAGCAACTTACAACATATGTTTGTAGGTTACAAATTTAAAGAATGTTGCACAAAAGTTGAAGAAACTAACGGTCACTTATATTTCCATGCCAAAGTTAAGGACCCACGTCATGGAGTTTGGAGAGAATCAGGAAAGAATCCATGAACTGTTGAATAAATAAGCAGACAGGAACTGTGCAGGGCTGCACTGTTGCCACAACTTGACGGAAGATAATGACTAATCTAGCATTAACACTTTGAATCATATTTACAAAAGTAATGGATGGTCAACCTAGTTTATACATTGTTCTTTGCAATGTGGTGCTCAACATGCAAAAAGAAGGGCTTTCTATTAACTGATAGGATGCTGCATTTTATTGCTGGGTAGCGTAGAAAGGCACAGAGATTGTCCTGACAGTGCGCAGGGATGGTCGGGTGATTCTGCATTGTGCTGCTGGTTAGTCCAGAAAGGCACAGCGTATGTCCTCACAATGTGCAGGGTGGTTAGGTTAAGCTTGTTTATTAGTAGTACATTTCCTGTTTTTAGCCACCAGAAGAGTTCCTTGCAGGACATGAAGTCACATTTTTCCATACAGTCAGCTGTGAATGTAGAAATGTTTATGTCTCAATACGAGTTTACTCATAAATTGAGCGATAAATTCTGTTTCACATTATCAAGAATATGTGTTACAGGTGAAAAGGTCAGTTTAGGACACTGCTGCTGCTGATACATAATTCTCTTAAATACTTAAACAATATGGTAACACATTAGCAAAGATTTATAAAAAAAATACAACTGAAAATATACCAGTTTCCATAAAATTGAAAAAGCCTCAGTAATAGTGACAATCATAAAAATTATATTAATTTAATGACTGAATTTATCAAGTATACTATGTATTTCACAAACATTATCATTATTTAATCAATTAAAATTTTACTGGCGCTTTGCTGTTTTGTGTTTGTAATGAAAATGTATAATGACTACATGTTACCGTTCTATTTGTATAAATCTTTGTTTAGTATATAGGCGTTTGTTTTAATTATTTTAATTATCGATATTTCCAAAAATATTGATTGAACAGCACATTGGAAAAAAATTCTCATTGGACTATTGAAATGTATTATGAATGGCTTGTGATTATTGCCTCAGCCCATCCTTAGCCCATCCAGGCTCTATAAAAGAAAACCCTAGGAAACAGAAGTCATATTCCCTAGACCAAGTTCTATACCAAACACTGAAGACAAAGATTGGCATTAACTGTGTCTAATACTTTTATTTTGACAATGTCGCTTGATCTTCAGCTAAGACAGTTCCATTTATTGCATCAGATGAGCTGTCTCCA
>JAOYSI010073397.1:0-14230 GCA_025775065.1 Hiodon alosoides
CACACACACACACACACACACACACACACACACACACACACACACACACACACACACACACACACACACACCTTACCATGATGATGAAGAAGTAGAAGACACACATCCAACCCAGCTTGCTCTCGATCAGGGACACCAGGAACTGGAAGACAAAGAAGTCCTTGGGAAGACTATACTCCTATTGGACACATGAAGTCTACCAACAAACTCACCAATTCTCTCTCACCCACACCTCCCCATTATCAGTCCCTCGCTCTGGTACCTGTCCCCCAGCAGCACCAAAACTCCCAGTTCCATCCACGATGCCCGTGACTGTGGCCAGGGCCTCCTGGCTGTTCTTCAGCGCCTCCTGTCTGCCGAGGTCGGCAGAGATGGCAGAGCTGATTATGTTGGAGGGGCCGCCAATGAAAAACCCTGCGGCGCAAATAGAACCACCAGAAGAGAGAAATGAGACTACCGGTTCAGGTGTGCTGAAATGGAGACTGAGATGGCCTTTACATAACATCTGTATTTTATTTTGACCCACCCGTGAGAGCTAAAAGCACTGCATTGACTGTCTGGTCATTCGGGGAATCTGGAGTGAGGAGGAGGAGGCAGAGAAATAACTGTGCATTATTGGTTTCTGCACACGTTTATCAAACAGTCTCCACTGACAACAGTGCGCCCAGGCGTACTTCACAAGAAGGATGGAAGAATGACAGCGGATGTACTCACGGCTGTAGCCCACCAGGGAGCCAATGGCCAACACCAGGCTGGCGGCCAACACAGGAGCCCTTTTGCCAAGGAAATCCGAGATGAGACCCAGTGCAGTCCCACCTGAAGCCAGGCACCAGGGGAAGTAGGGTATTTATGAAGAAAGCCAAATGGGTGAAAATAAGAAAAAAGGGATAGTCTTACAGCCACTTTAAATGCGACGAGGACTAACTTTTGTCTAACAGAACACATCAGTGATCTAATTTATCTAGCATAACGTCTTATTCAGGGTCAATTACAAAACAATTCCCATTCTAAACTCCATTCATACGGCTAGATTACTAATGAAGAAACTCCACTTCCCAGGCATCCTCCTGCCTGAGAGTAAACTCCAGAGGCCAAATTCCACAACTGTATCCATCACCATGATGGCTAAGAATATCGACTTGCCAAGCACCTCCCCATCATTCTTTACACCACTTCTAATCCAGTCTCATTTCTTTCCTTTTTAGGAGTAATGCCGACCCTCTGTGGTGAGTGAGAGGGCAACCAGGCCATGCCAGGCAGAAAAAAGGTTGTTTTCTTTCCCAGGATGCCACTCACCCAAGATCCCGCCAACGTCGTACCACACGGACAAGCGGTCTGCCTGGGCCTCCTTCCAGCCAAAGTTATTGCTGAGGTAGAATGGCAGCCAGAAGAAGAAGGAGTAGTTGACCAGTTTCAGACAGGCATAAGCCAGAGAATACTGTATGTGGGGAGAGCAATGGGGGCGGGGCGAGGCGACAAAGCCGTTACTACGTACAAGAGAGAAAGTAAGAGCAAAAACAGAGGAAGCCGGATATGACCTGACCCGATTACAGACTGAGGCATCATAATGGGAACTAGTCCCAGCTACTCCTTGAGTTTTCCTAATCCTGGAGACATGATTCACTGAGAAGTCTGCTCACCGGCAGCACGCCAGGAAGACAAAAGGCCTGGAAGAAGCCAATTGCAGCCGGTGGGGTCGCTGGTTCCTGGCCTCGGTCCTGGTCCTGCCGCTGAATGGAGTAGTAGCCGCCGTCACACACCTCTTCCTCTTCCTCATCGTCCTCATCACTGCTGATGAGCGGCCGGTGACTCTCTGTGTCCTGCGCTGTTGTGCTCAGACCTGTGACCTCACTGGTCACACTGAGGCCTGCGGGGTCAATCAGAGGCGTGAGAGGAAAGACGCATACACTAAGTGTGCACGCACGCACGCACGCACGCACGCACGCACGCACGCACACACAGACTTACCGACTTCCTTGGGGGACGTGAGCAGGCCGAAGAACACTACAACTCCTCCTGCAAACTGCACGGCGGATGTCACCAGGAAGGCGTACTGCAAGACATCAGGGGAACAACATGTCAGCCTCCTGCAGTCGGCGACACACAGTCTATTTTTACTGCCCGGCGCGTCGGTGTGATTTACGCCACCACATGCTCCGTCTATCAGGTTACGGAGATATCACTGGGTTTACTTGACTGCCGACCCTGACGCGGCAGAGAGAGGAGGGGACTGCGGAATGCGCCAGCCTTTCAACAGCTCATACCACGTCGCGCACGGCTCACCTCATAACCGTACTTTAAAACGCTGGAGGCCAGGAAGGCCCCCAGGATGTTCCCCACAGACGCACAGGCACTCCACAGGCCGAATATGAAGCCCCGACTAGGTGCAGAAAAAGAGAACCGATATTCACAACAGGTGCACCCTGCAGCCAGGGGACAAGGCTGTGAGAGCAGGAACAGATTTTCAACCCTAACGATACGGCAACATTCACAGGCAAAAAGTCCACACTGCTACTAATCAGGAAGAATACGAGTGCTTCCGGGGAGGGCGGACAATCACCCAGATCGGCCAAACCAGTTGCCCATGATGGCCACCACACAGGGCCAGACGGCAGACTGCAGGAGCCCGTTCAGCACCCACAGGGTACAGTAGAGGTAGACGTTGTAGAAATGCAGCCACTCCGTCAGGGTCCCGAACAAAAACTCCTGAGATAAAGCAATAAACAGGAGCATGAGAAAGTATTCTTTGAAAGACAGCAGGGAGAACAGAAAAGCAGGAAGAGAGACAGAGGAAGACCGACCCACATTGCGTAGAATTTACTGCATAGAAACATTGTAGTAGACAGTACAGCATACAGCATTTGGTGAAAGCAACGGTGACAGAGACTAACTGCAGTGCTCTCACTTACCACCAGGGCCGAGGCGCACAACCCAAAGGATAGCACATATCGCAGATTCAGACGATCGCCAATAAATCCGCTCACGTACAGGCCCTGCATTAAGGACAAAGGAGTCAGCGAACTTTACCAGCACACTCTGAGAAATTACTTGCTCATTACCGTCATCCCTGACAGGTGTCCGGGGACCGAAAAGGCACACAGCGCCCAGTGAGACACAAAACTCACAACTGCATAGGAGAAGAGGAAGATAGTGTCCAGGGCCCCGAGGAACAGAGTAGCTTCATCAGTGTCAGCAAACAGTTTATTCTCTTCCCAGGTCTGAGAATACAAACGCTCTCACTTATTACTGTATACAGAATACTTAGAAGACTTAATCACGGGAAGTATTAGAATGTTGAAACTTGCGGAGAAACACAACCATTACAGAGTGCTGCCTAATACTTCCCTTAACAGTACTGATGGAGTATATATACAGTTTATATAACTTTACTATCATTACTGAAAAAATGGCATAGTTTGTGGTTTATTGGCTCTGTGGAAGAAGCACACTGGAAGACGGTCTTTGGAGGAAATTGATCGTTACCCAGCACATCTTTATCAGTGCTCATTAAGGTGGGGACATGGCAAGTAAAATTGTACTCAGGAAGGGGACCTTTAGCCTGGCATTTCAAACAGCCCTCCACACGTACCTGCTCCGGGGAGTAGGCAGGAAAGCTGCCATTCTGCACAGAGGGAGTCCACTGGGCAGAGATGCTCACTTTCACGTTGCTAAAAGTCTTCCGTGAGGCATGCAGAAGGACATAGCTGGAAAAGCATGGAGATAATAACGCAGGATAAGGCAAGACAGAGACAGAATAAGGCCAGACAGAGACCAAAACGCACCATATCCTGATCTGTAAGAGCAATAGAAAAATATTCTCAGCACAGCTTAGTTGGGACTGCAGGTCAGAGAGGGCTGGGACCGTTTCTAAAACAGTTCTATCTTACTTTCCATTGTTGCTTCTTCCTCACAGCTTCAGGGATCTAGGCATGTGGTAAATTGTGGCTTGCCCTCAGGTTCTACATTTACCAGAGGACGATGGGGTGGGCTACGGCCCTAGATTTACCTAAAGAAGGTGAGGAGAAAGGCGACCAGGTGGTGGTGGGTGTACTGTGACAAGAAGGCACAGCAGGGGGGCGACATCACAGGGTTCTCAAGGAAGGGGAGCAGGAGTTTGTCTCTGGAGGGAGGGGAGTTGCGTTGGCAGGAAGGGAGGTGGAGGAGCAGAAAGGGCAGGGTCAGAGGAGGAACAGCAGGATTCGTATTGCATCATTAATCCTAAGCGATAGCCTACTAAGCTGTGACACAGGAAGGCCAAAAGTTGGACTCAATCTGAACAAAAGGACAAAACAAACTCCTACACTCTCCATTCATAACTAGATTATACATTCATCCACTTCTCCAGCAGATATTTACTGAAGCAATTCAACTAGCTCAAGGACACAACAGCTTGGGAGGGACGTGAACCAGCAACCATTTGGTTACGAGTCCGTCACCTTAACCACCACACCATCACATTAGCTGCCCCACAACTAATCACAACTGATTTCTTTATTTTTTCTACAGTTAAAACTACATTAAATACCATTTTATTATATCATTTTATTTGGTATGTCACTGAACTATATAAAGAGCCAAATTGTAAAGGAAGCGTATTGATAAACGTGTGGTACAATAAGGTTGGAATCATTTATAACCAAAATCAACTGACAGAAATACTGCCTAGCAGGATACAGGGAGTTAAACATATATTCAAATAGAAGCTGAAAAATAAACTGATCCAAAATTACACACAAAGACCAAGACATAACTGACCTATGACTAAAATCAGACCTTTATAGAAAACTGACATGTTTTCAGCATTGCTTTATTATATGGAACACAACAGTAGCTTTCTATTAAAGGAAGAATATCAAAGAAAACGCTTTAATTTATAAATATCACTACATCATTTACAGACGATTGGTTTTAAGCGTTTTTACATATCCAAAAACTATGCATACGAAAGGATTTACGCTCTCAGGTGTATGCGTGCTAGAATTCTTGATGTTCAAATCTCAGCCAGTTAGCTAATAATAGTGACCTCTGACTCATGCCCATTATTTATTACTTACTCTTGTAGATTTGCATTTACATCACAAAATTCGTATCTTAACAATTACGACGTCCCTTCTCTTGCCACAGGTAGCTAGTCAGCTATTAAGCAGTGAAGTAATTAAGTTTGTCTTACAATATTATCGGCAAAATATTAGATAGCTGGTGCTTAACCCATAGACCTTATCAAAAATAAAAGTTGTATGTGTCAACTATTCTGTTATGATTAACATACGCTCAGCTAAGGGAAATCATTAAAGCTGCTGTTATGCGACAGAGGCACAAGCCTATTCAGATTCGTCATTTTACGTAGCTAGCCAGCCAACTACAACTCTCCTATTGCAACACATTAGACTAGATCAGAATAAAACAATACATACTGTATTCGTTTCGTACACTGTCTATTCAACCAACAAACGCCACTTACACAAATGTATCCGATTCGCTACATAAACACAGGGAAACCAAAATCAACGCTAATTTTTCTTCTTTGTACTTCCTGTCAGTTTTCACAATGCACGCTGGGAGTTAATGTTCTGAACTCAAAATAACGACTCAGTGATTTATTATTTTTTACAGGTATTATTATTATTATATATTAATATGAGTACCTACTGTTTTATTCCATCTTATTAGTAGTAGTCGTTATGCTTTGTTCATTATATTAAGTCGTATATGTATATAGTTGGATGCTGCTACACATTTCATTTTATATATTTTTATAAATTGGTCCGATAAGAGAAATGGTTACAAATGCTAAGGTTAAAGATCACACGTGTAGTGGGGAAAACGACGTTCTGTTCGTATCTGTTAAATATCAATGCTTCAAACGGAAGAGTAATGTTTTATCAGCTGCGACTTTCTACGTGAACTCTCAGGACATCTCCGTCTGTAGTACCATACCATTTTACCATAACACTTCGCTTAAAAATCACGTTGTGTTAAAATCATGCTGACAAATACATTAGGATTTAAGATTAATCATTAAGATTCTGAAATCTTTAATTCTATTTTAAACAATTCAATAAATAAAAATGCATTTAAAAAATCCACCAAGAAAAAAAGTATTACTTTCAGTGGGAGGCTATAATCTAACTATGTGCCCAGTATAAATAAAGCCCTCAGTTAGTGGACGCATGAAACAGATCTCTCTCTGTTCAGTCGCAGCCACATTAGTCACATGACTCTTCCCTGTGTAAAACCCCCAAAAAAGAAAGAATACTCTCTGATACAGCCAAGTATACACCAAGGGCACTCTATATAATCATGTGCATTGTTCTCTGTGCCAAGCTGTGTATCTCGGCTGAAAGGAGAGATGTGTCTCTGTGTGTTAAGAAGTGGTCAAATACAAGGCAGGCAGAACACGCGGTTCATCTTATCAGTGAACATCCTGCTGAAAGATCCATCAAGGAAGACACAGGTAGAGGCAGAATTATTTGCGAGGCATGCATTTGCTTGTCTCTCATTAGTGCTACATTACTATTTAACATAAATTGTGAGAGGCTGGCCTGTAAAATATTATAACTAGATGAAAACTGAATACCATGGAGTGCGTTGGTGAGAGAATGTCAGTATAGCGTGGAGATATGGGTGACAAGCTGTAGTATTTTTCCATCAGCTTTCTGGAGTCCAAAGGGCACCATTCAAGTCAAACGAGCTTTGTGTACATACATCATGTTTGCGCAAGGAGTGGCTCAGACAATTTTCTTCAATTACAGTTGCTGGTGTTAAAAAAAATATATATATATTATTCCATATTAATATTGCCCTTCTAACTTTACTTCTCGATTTTAACAGAACTAGAACAGTACACTGAAACTACAGTTTCCAGCATGCAGTGGCACAAGTGGGTGGAGAGCTGGAGGAGGAAGTCTTACCTGCCTGCACAGGTAGGGCGGGTTTCAACTGGGAGGGACGGTGTGGGGATAAAGGGAGAAAGGGCAACAGGTGGTTAGAGGAAGCCGTTGAAAGCGAATGAAAGACAAAGAATAAGACAGATGGAGACATTGGAGAGGAGTGCGGTGCTCAGGAGTGCCTTTAATGCAGGAAGTAAAATCTACCAGGGCTTATGATTAAACCTGACAGAGCTGAAGCAAATTCCACTGAGGTTTGACCTTGTTTGCTGGAGACATTTGAAAAGGATTTGAAAGAGAATACCTAACCATGTGATGACACTGGTTTGTGTGCACATTACTGCGTTGTAGAAGAAAAAGGCGGGGGGGGGGGGGAGAAGGAACTGGCTTACAATTGCGAGTTGAACTCCGGCTGGGTTACATGGTGCGTGGACAGAGTGTGGAATGTTTGCCTCCCTTATGTTGAGTCATATAGCATTACAAGGTTTGGTGAATGCATTTCAAGGATATGACGGAAACCTATGCAAGGAGAGAGTTAATATATTAACAATAATATACTACATGTGTAGAAGTTTTTATCTGGTATCCTGTAATAACCATCATTACACCCAAGGCGTAAATAATTTGTAGTACCTTTCAAAGAACACAAGGTCACAGGTTTGCATAGTGCTTCTTTCGAACATCACTATGCAGTCTGCAGGGTCAGGGCAGGACGACTCCTTTGACTTCCTGTTTAAGATCATCCTGATTGGAGAATCCAATGTGGGAAAGACCTGTATGGTTCAGAACTTCAAGTCCGGGGTCTTCATGGAGAAGCAGCAGAACACTATTGGGGTGGATTTTACGGTTCGGACCCTGAACATAGAAGGCAAGAGGGTCAAGGTATGTGCATTCGTTTTCCCAATCCTTATTAGATACAACCTGTCATTTGTTTTCACTGTCTTCTTAAATTAACCAACATACGCAACGTTAACAAGCTTTCAGAGATATCTGCATCTTGATGCTAAAACACCAAACACTCCTGTAAAACCTGAAACACCTCCAATTTATTCTATGTACATAGGACTTGCTCAGCCTGTTTGGTTTACTCAACAGACGCTGCCATTTCAATAGTCATGTGTCAATTTTCTGCCTGTGTATTGTCCCTTGGGCTTTTCTCTGTTGTGGAACCTGCCTGACAGGCGGGAGGGTATGAACGAGAGGAATGCTTTGTGTTTTGTTTAATGTTTTGGCATCTGAAATTTCCCTCTGGAATATTCCCAGCATTGTAAATTTACGGTGTGCACAACCTGTCGCGCCAAAGCAGCATCCTTCTCCTCCCCCTCGTTTCCACTTCCTCAATAGTAATTTAAGTTTGACGTACATTGTTTACCGATGGCACTTTAGGCCAAGAGTGGTAGAGATGTGTGGACTGAGGGGAAAAAAGGAAAAAAAGATTTAAAATCCATGCACTAGTAAATGGTGTCTTGATTCCCTTGGAGACAAACCTGTGCTAAAACCGAGAATAGTATAAGGGGCCAAGCTTAAGTGAGGCCAAAACAATACAAACCACAAGGCAACTTGGAGCATGTTATGTGAACGAAACATTTTATACAGGGTTTGTTGACCAAATGAGAAGTTGCGAGTCGAGTTAACCTTTTACTGGTCAAACAAGAAGACCCTATGTACACAACATGCTGGGATCTCTCGGCACAACCTGGGGGGCTGGTGTTTGGTCTCTGAGGGTGTTCCCGTGCTCCACCCCAAACAGATGCAGGTGTGGGACACGGCGGGGCAGGAGCGTTTCCGCACCATCACCCAGAGCTACTACCGCAGTGCCCACGGAGCCATGATCACCTACGATCTGACGCGACGCAGCACCTTCGAGTCCGTCCCCCACTGGATCCACGAGGTGGAGCAGTACGGAGCCACCAGTGTGCTGCTTGTCCTCATCGGTGAGCGGGAGAGCAACGTAGCCTGTGCACACCTACATCTCTTATCGTTATTTAACCTTTTTTAGCTGAACGGGACCGTGACCTGAGTTTTGACGGTTCAAATCCTAGTTGAGTCATTGGTGTTGCTCTGAGCAAGCGCTTCTTTAGCGAATATCCAGTCGGACAAAATGCAGATGGTTATTTAAAAAAAAAAAAAGAACGCAAGCCTGGATCTGCTAATTATCTGATGTGGGACATTTATTTTATGGAAAAAATATATTTTATTTTCCGCCACTAAATATTATATAGTTATGATTAAACAGCCCTCGGCTGTTATAATTTTTTCAACTGCTCTTCGGTTCCTGTTAAAGTATATCTGCCCACCTGTAGGGAACAAATCCGACCTGGAGGCCCAGCGCCAGGTCCTGTTCGAGGACGCTTGCACACTGGCTGAGGAGCGGGGGGTGCTGGCTGTCCTGGAGACATCTGCCAAAGCATCGCAGAACGTGGAGGAGGCCTTCATGTTGATGGCGAGGGAGCTTATGGCGCGAAACGGCACAACGGTCCATCATCAGGCGACCAACAACGACTCCCACGTCCTGTTGCGGACCGACTCCCGGCCCGTAAACAGTCCGGGCCCTCCAGAGAAGACGCCATGTAACTGTTGAAGGAGTGGAAGAGGACGAGTTCACCTGGTAACTGTCGTGCCATCAGCGGCGTTGCCACGTTCCCTAAACTGGGCAGTAAGAGAAGTGAACGAGACAATGGACACAATAACTGAAGGACTGCAGTTTTTATTTAAAGTAGTATTGTTGGAATCACGATTCCAGTTAAAATGAACTACCAGTACATTACACGCATTTAGCTGTGTATGCATGGTGTACGAGTACAAAGAAATCCTGATGCTAGCCTACAGGCCAGTCATTTTGACAGCGCGTAGGAGTTTTCAAACCGCAGCGAAAATATATGCCATTTTGTGTATACATATACATTTATTTTAAAGAGGAATGATGCTCTTGGGTAGAAGCCCTCATCACTTGGATCCCATATCAGCTTGCCCCACGTGCATCTTTGAGCGGCACAGCGTTTGCATTCCCGGCCACATGTGTTGAAGACACCGAAACCTGTAGGGGGTTAAAGAGAAAAAGAGAACTTGCATCAGAAGGAACTGGCATAAGCAGGAGCATCTCTTTATACAAATCATTTTGCCTTACCCGTCACTTGGCGACCGCTCCAGTGTTTCCTCATATTTGATCCCCATTAGTAGCTCTTTATACATACCTACCCGCATTGAAAAACACAACTGACACAACCACCGGGGTTTCGCACAGCATTTATTCCTTGCTGTTTATTTACAGGTTTGTCTCCTGTCAATTCTGAACTGCTTTATTTTGGCAATAAATACCCACCCCCCAATGAAAAGCTTCTTGAATTATACAATAACATGAAAGCTACGTTGTATAATTAAAGCAAAAACAAAAGCAATATTTCTTTCCACCAGCATCCTTGAAATCAAAAGAAACAGTCAAATGAAAGCCACAAGTTTAAAACCAATAACCTTTAATTCAGAGGTTAATAGAACATTACACTTCTAAACAATTAATTAATCTGTGAGCAAAACATTACTTCTAGTGTTTATCCTGTTGTACCTGGACCTGTAGCTAACATATCATAGCAGCAAAAACAAATGTAATAACTCTGTAATACACCAGACATTCAACTGTATAAAATATAAAAAATATACTTTACTTGGGTGAGTTATTTAAAATATCCCTTAACAGTGACCTGAGTGAAAACAGTGTATTCCTATAAGGCATCAAACAATAAAATGTAAAAAAGTAATTCAATTTTAAAAGAAATTCTGCATAGCTAATTAACAAAATATTGGTAGAATTTCATTCTTATGAAGAAAAAACAAAACAAAAAAAATAACAAACCTTGTCCTTCATTGAAGATGAAGCTTTATTTGTAAACCTCAGTAAGGGTGGGAAGGTTTTCCCCTGCAAACCGGAACTAGCTCAGATTTGCATGGGGAGGAAACCACAACCCTAAGGCAACATGCACGATATAGATATAGTCCGTGGTGCTTCACAGACTAAGTCTTCTAATCTGAAGGTCAGAACTAAAGCAAAAACAGTACTACAGTCACTTTGTAAAATAGACATCATCTTCTCAAAAATTCAGTTTCATAAAAGCAACAAACAAGAAAAGCATTATCAACTAAAACGCTCCAAAAAATTTTTTCCAACTGACCCTTAGCTCCACCACTAAAAAAAGCTGATGAAAATGCTGTGATTTTTGCCCAATAACGAGGGAATAATGACTCACAAGGGGCCATCAGCTGGCGCTCAGTGAAGTGTGGAGGGACAAGGTGTCACAGGGCTCCTCTATTCCAGCGGCCAACACTCGCGCTGGAAGACCAGCTCCACCGCTTCACGTACATCCTGCACCACGAAGGAGGGCTGCATCAGGCTGGGGTCGAAGTGGAAGTCGCGGTGTCCGTGAAAGATGCGCTCCGTCACCGTGTGTTGGGGGTCCGGGGGCAGGTCCTCCTGGTCCCGGCTGTAGACGCCCGTGCACACCAGGATGGAACAGCAGGCCTCGGGGAGATGCTCTTTTTCGTGTGCCCCGCCCAACCCAGTCTCCTCAAAACCAGTTGTCTCCGCCACCGTTTTCTGTATTGACCTTCCACCTGCTTGCCCAACGCCGCCCTTCATGGGTGCCTGAGCTCGAGCCCGCCGGGATGCCTGGAGGTAGCGGTTGTACAGGTTAGCGCCATAGATGTCTGCCATTGGATTGTCACTGCGAGGACACACAGGGACAGAAAAGTACGGGAAAACATAAATACAGATCATAATACACAGAGAATCCCCATCTGTGTAAATCCTTCTCCAAACATAAGGAAAGACCCATGCTGAGGAAACTGGGGCTCACCCTATGGCATACAGCCTTTCGACGGGCTCCGCCAAGCCCAGGCTCTCGGCCTGCTGTCGGATCAGCAGCTCGGCATAGTTGTACGTGACCACACTGGGCTTTCCGATGAGGGCCTCATACTTCAGCTCACAGCCTGTGATCTTCTTATAGATATTCTCCAGGCACACCAGGAACATCCCGTGTCCAAACCTAAAGAAGTGACAATGGCAGCGGAAACAGTGTTTGTGGCTTGGGTGTTGCCTTTATCGGAGAGTTGTGCAGTGAATAGGGTAAACCTCAGCCTTACCTGGGGTTCTTGGCCTCTGCCATCCACATGAGGTCCATGTTACAGGCCAGAATAGGAATGTGAGGGTAGTGTGGTGATGTCACAGGATTTCCCGGTTTCCCATTGGTTAAAAGAACATCCACAATCAGCTGCAGGTTTGTCTCCCATCGAATTGGCTCTCCAAACAGAATCACAGCTGACAAGGTAGAGAGAGGTGAGGATAGAGATCAAACGGCATTTTATTTAGCACATACTACACAAAAGGCTCACTACTAGACTTCACTTTCCTGAGTAAAGGAAAAACATGGGAAAACATTACCTTCAATGGGAGGCAAATCCTTGCTTGGGGGCAGCTGAAAGACACACGTAAATGGCTTTGTTACTCAAGAGATCACCAATACCTCAGACAACATCCAAAGCAGTACAATAACTTAAGTACAAAGTCAAAGTTTTTAGTTCAATCCTACAAGAAAATCAACCACCTTTCAGAAAGAAAGCAACAAGTGTTAGACTGAAATATTTTACTGAACACAAACCATTTCTTTAGGTCTGCGATTGTGATCCACCACGTCCAGGAGGGGATAGGCATCTCTCAGCATATCAATGGTCACCACATTCTGGAAGCCTAGACTTTTGAATTCCAGGAGTTATGGGAAATCTCCGGACACAATTAAATAACACAGCATAGATAAGCGGGCCATGAAGAGAGGATAAACCCCTCTCCATGTTCCTATTGCATAAAACACAGACGCAACTAGAGGAAGGGCCAACAGCTACTTTACAAATACACCTAATAGCAAAGGCTGCCATCGGAACAGTCTTCTAATCACACAAACAACTTGTCTTCAGGATCACAGGATCTGGTAGGGGATTGAGGAAGGATACTTGTGGGCTACTTCAACTACCGGTCCCTGACCAGACACCAGCACACACTTGTCGTGGAACTGACTGAAGATACGCAGTGGACTGTGGGAGAGCATCACCTGGTCTGGAGATACCTTTACAGTAGACGGAATAGAGATCAAGCAAAGGCTCACGTAACTTCAGTGCAGACGTCTGTCATCATAGCAGTGAAATGCTGCTTAATTGATTTGTTAGTTAATTTGATGTTTACAGAACCATGTCAAAAAAAAGAAAAGCAAAATAAATCTATATTTACATAATGTCAAAACGGCATGAGTTAAAGTTAGCCATTGTAGACAGACGTTTCTGTATACATCATAGTAAGCCTTACCTCAACATCCAGCCAATGGGACAGATGTTCTGCCTTGGCCTGTCTAATGCAGTTCCCTGCATTTGTCACAAAGACCACAGGAACCCGGTACTTCCCATTCTTGTCCACCAAGTTCCTAAAGCACTGCTTGGCACCGGGAATGGGCGTCTGTCCACGGACCAGAACCCCGTCAATGTCAAAAAGAAGCCCGAAGGAGGGCTGACCCTGTAAAAATGCAAAAGTACCATTTATTTAAATCCAGAAATCTAAGGGGTGGAAAAAGTAAGATACAGACATTAAATACAAGATATTGGGTAACTTCAATTATAACAAAAAGGTTGAATGCTTTTCTGCTTTAAGTTTTAAAACCAAAAAAGGATACACATTTGACATTTGTCTCTACACTGTAATCTCCAGTTGGTTCCAGATCAATGAGTGGCTATGAGTCAACATCTGGGGCAAAGGTATTTTTTTTTTTAAAGCTTCGATTCGATTATCTATCGATAATTCGATACTCTTAGGCGATAAGTAGTTAAGAGGATCATATTTCAAAAATACGTTTAAAATTATCTTCCCAATTAAATTTCAGTAAAAAGATAGTTCAATAGCAAAGAACCGCAAACATACACTCATAAATAACACCCAGTAAATGCTAGAAGAGGTTTTTAACGGCGACCGAATGCAAAAGGGCAATCTATAAATTGTGTAAACTAAAAAGGTTCCAACAACACACTACGTGACCACGCTGTAATAAGTTACGTTTAACATATTCGACAAAATGAGTGATGTATTTGCAACAACCCAAGGAAAACACAGAGAAAATTATACTGTCTATGTTGTCAAACTGGTTTCTTTTTAAAACTCTCAGGACATTCAATACATGGGCGTAGGCTATGTGCGCGTTAAAATTAGTTTGTGTGTGTGTGTATATATACATATACATATACATATACATATACATATACATATACATATATATAATTTCATTCATTGCTACTTAATGGTTTCAAACACGATG